>ML778892.1:218429-251485 GCA_009831015.1 Picea engelmannii
TCCGGAAGAGTTGCGCCCTAAATGGTTGAATGAGTCGATCTGCAAGATTCCACCATCAAAATCTGACGAAAGATGGCTCAATAGAAGCGCCCTGGCTGGATCTCAAATGGGTTGGAAGGAAACTGCAATTTGGATACGGATCCTATGCATCTCTCCAAACCCTCAAACTGACTTGCGCCCTCACTGGCTGAGTTGCGCACTCTGCAATGGATACTCCTGAAAAGTACGGTGAAATACCTGGATGGTATCTCCAATGGGCTAGGGTGTCTCTCTCAACACCGAAACCGATCAATGGTGGTGGTTTCCTCCAGAAATCCACAAAACAGTAAGGTCGGCTCTCCTCCTCCTCTGGGAACTCTCAACATCAAATCATAACAATGCATAATCAGGAATTAGGTCAAATTCCTCCCTTTATACCTTTCCAATCTAATTCACCATTGACCTCACTTAAGCTAGGCGCTTTTCCTCCTAAAGTGATTAATTAATTAATTAAGTCCCCCTTTAACACCTTTTCATTCTAATTCTCCGTTGACTTAGGCTTAAGTGACTTTTCCTAAGTATTTTGGCTTAATTCAGCGTTTAGCCATCAATTACTCCTTATTTCTCCATCTTGTTCCATGTTTGTGCCTGACTATAGTCTATGGGAACATATAGACTACTAAGTCACTCCCTGTTGGCCTACTCTTGGGAACGGGACATCACAGACTCAGTAGTCTAGTCATCCCCACTAGACTATAGTCTCATGCAGTTTGGGGAAAAGTCAGTTAAACCTAATGTTATAATTTAAAGTTGACTTGAAAAAGTAAAAAGTAACTCACTTAGAGATTAGAGCGCTTGAGGTTGAGTTAGGAGCTGAACCTAAGGGTTAACTTAACTCAACAGAAGAATAGAAGGAGATATAAAGGAAAGCCTAGGGCGCACCTCTCACTCATCTTGGATTATTATGCATTTTGCTATTGGGCTCTTGAGCACACAGTTTTGAGGGTTTTGAGAATACAAGCCCTAGAGAACAACTCGGTGGTGAAAGATTCCACCCATCTTGTTCCAAGCTTGGTCTCGGGGATGAAATACTCCACCCACACCATTCTACAACATTCACAGGTACCATCATCCATCCAAGAGAACAGCAGGCCGTACCATTGAGGGTTTTCCAGCAGGGGGTGCATCATTCTTTGAAGAGGAGTTCGATCCAGGTTATTGACAGGGCTTTTTGACATTCTAGCACCTGGGTATTTCTTGCAGGGCCTCGATCATCAGATTTGGTGTGTTTTGAGAGGGTTACTCTTGCCATATAATTATCTTGAGCTTTGGCACGTTTTTGAGAGAAGGAGGGTGCAACTGTGATTCAGATCTTCTCAGTTTGGAAGGGTTATCCCTCAGATCTGACCCTAAGACTTCTCCTAGTAGCTTGTGGTGCCCGATCTATCATTCTAGAAAGTTTCAAGGGATTTGGAGGCCTCCATCGGGGTCGAAATATGAGCTTGACAGTCTTTAGGAGGGTGCAGTCTTGATTGAGGATTCAGCAGTTTGGAGGGGCAGATCTTGGCATCAGGGCTTGAGACTTCAGGGAGGGCTTCTCGTTGCCCCGATCTATCATTTGGTGGAGTTTGGGGCTATTGGGAGGTCTTCTTCAACTAGGCTGAAACACTAGGTCTTCACGGTCATCCAGTGGAGCGTATCTGCAGTCAGGGGGGTTTGGACTTGACCATGGGTTCTTCTTGTATTGATCTTCATTGTATATTCAGCCTTGGGGGCTTGCATCTTCTTGTCGGGAGCATTTTTTAGCAGCTCATATCTTTCTATTGGAGCTATCTGATGTTATTCCAAATCTGCATCCTCTTTGTATCAGGTTCTTGCTCATCATATCAATAAAGGTCTGATCTATGTTGTTTGGTTCCATATCTTGTGTTATCTTGTACCTCTATTGTTTATCTTCAGATCTAAGCATAATAACTAAACACCAAACCCTAAGGCCGAAACTTAAGAGGCCAACCTGCAAATAAACATACACAAACAAACAGATCAATGGTCAGTTAGTGTTCCAAGCGAAAAAATTGGCTTGGGAACATTACAGTGGTATCAGAGCTCTGATCCTCCCATCCTGTGAGGATTAGCGCATGCAGAAGTTCAATGGAATTTATATAGGCAGAAGAAGGAAACAGACAGGTGAGGCAGAAGTCGAAATGGAGGGGTCAAGTGAGGACAGTGAGCCACATATGATAGCAAGGATTGCTAGGGACTTGCAACGCTCCATAGAAGTATCACATAGTGACTTTGTTCATCACCTGCAAGAGAGTCAGGAGACAGCACATAGGGGACAGGCCGAAATATCAGAGACCTTGAGGAAGGTAAGCGAAAGCCAACAGTTGATATCACAACTCTTGATGGAGATGACTCATAAGGGGAAAGGCCCTGAATCTTATGCCAACAGGGAAACTAGTGGATCTCATGGAGGGAAGAGACATCAGCAGGAACATGTTCCCCATCATCATTCTGAGGGAAGCCATGGAGGGGGAGCACCACAGGGACAGAGAGGTAGCAGAACCACTCCTAGACCATACTTGCCCTCATTTACAAATGAACCAACACAACCTAACCACCCAGATGAGTTTGAGGATCAGTTTGATCAATATGTCAGGGAGTACAACTCACTAAGCCCACCAGTTCAAAGACAAATCACATTGGATCAGTTTTGTGGATTGAAATTCAAAAGCAAACCCAGGCCATACCACAGGAATAAATATGAGCTAGAACGCAGGGTTGCGAAGATGGAGATCACCTACTTTGATGGTTCAGCCAAGATGACTACACAGGCGTGGGTACAAAAACTAGACACTTACCTGCAACTTAACCCTATGAGGGAGATGGATGTCATCAAGTTTGCCACCATGTACTTGGAGGGAAAAGCTCATGATTGGTGGTGCCATGGGTTGAGCAAACTTGGCCACACTTAGATAGTGGCATACATAGAGTTTACACAGAGGCTCATTAACAGACTTGACCAGGGGGATCCAAAACTCCATTTCAGGGAACTCACACAACTCAGACAAACAGGATCACCAGAGATGTATATTGAGGAGTTTCAGAGGTTAGCAGTCATGGTACAGGACATGTCACAGTCTAGGCTCATGATGCTCTTCACAGAGGGTTTGATGGAACCCTTAAAGGGTTGGGTTATAGATTTTAAGCCTACCAACTTGCAGGATGCTATATGGAGGACGAGAGATCTAGGCCTCGCTGCAAAACCGAAATTTGTGCCTAGACCACCTCTAAACACCTGAGGGAGAGACCAAAGACCTCCAATGAATCCAGGAGGAAGAGACCCAAGAGGGTTTGACAAGGGGAGAGGCAAGATAGATGAGAACACTAGAAGAGAACTATGGAGGAAACATCTATGCTACACATGCAAAGAACCGTGGGACCCATCCCACAAGTGTATGGGTCGTGGCAAAGCTCATTACATTGAAGTGACATTACATAATGAGGAGGATCAGGATTTCGGCCACATCCAAAACATATCAGCAGACACCACCGAAACTGCAGAAGAGGAGGCTACGGGTCACGGCAGTGCAACAGAGGAGAAGGCTACATTGGCATCTATCAATGGGGTACCCAAGTACAACACCTTCAGGATGAGAGGAGTATTGCAGGGGCAAAAGGTTTCAGTGCTCATTGATGGAGGTGCTTCTCACAACTTCATTGACTCAACATTGCTACAGAGGAGGCACATACCCACAGTTGAATTTGAGGGGTTCAAGGTGGAGGTAGCAGGAGGAAGCACCATGCCTTGTAACAGGTACATTCCAAGGATGAAGCTTACACTGGATAGGCATGACTTAGCACAGGACTTTTATGTGATGGACCTCCCTGATACAAACATAATCCTTGGAGTCCAGTGGCTCAACACGTTGGGACCTATCACCACCAACTACAAGACTATTTAGATGTCGTTCACAGAGGAGAGTGGGAGAAAGGTAGTTCTCAGAGGCATGTCTGGAAACACAACCATAGTAGTTGCAACAAAGTGTATGGAGGCCATTTTCAGAAGAGAGGTGATTGAATATGTTGTTGAGTGCAAGATTTCGACACGTGTGAACAAGAAGGGGAAGGTTCACTATGCACCAGAGATCCAGAGGATCATTGACAAACACAGTAAGGTATTTGGACCTATTCCACCAGGAGTGCCACCGGATAGGGGATTTGAGCATATCATTGAGTTGGAAGAGGGGGCAAAGCCAGTCATCACCACGCCCTACAGACACCCAAAGAAGTACAAAGGCGAGATAGAAAAGGCCATCAAGGAACTATTAGACATGGGTCACATTAGACCAAGTTCCAGTCCCTTTGCATATTCAGTGGTACTGGTCAAGAAGAAGGATAGAACCATGCGCATGTGCATTGATTTCAGGGCATTAAACAAGAAGACTATTAAAAACAGGTATCACATTCTGAGGATTGATGAGCTATTGGACAAGCTCCATGGGGTTGCTTACTTCACAAAGATTGACTTGCGCTCTGGTTATCATCAGATCAAAATGAGGGAAGAGGACATCCCCAAAATTGCCTTCAGGTGTCACTACGGCCATTATGAATTCCTAGTGATGCCATTTTGATTGACTAATGCGTCAGCCACATTTCAGTCATGCATGAATCACGTATTCAACAAGCAGTTGAGGAAACATCTTCTTGTATTTTTTGACAACTTGTTGATCTCTAGCAAGACGTGGGAGGAGCATCTTCAGCATGTGGAATAGATTTTAACTATCATGGAGGGTCAATCCTTGTATTCCAAGGAGTCCAAATATGAATTTGGGATGACAAAGGTCCTCTACTTGGGGCACATCATTGGGGTTAAAGGAGTACAGGTACACCAAGAAAAGATCCAAGCAATAGTTGACTGGCCCACACCTACGACTCTTACAGAGTTGAGGGGATTTCTCGGTATTTGCAATTATTATAGGAGATTCGTCAAGGGGTTCTCATAACTTTATTCACCCTTGACCGATTTGACTAAGAAAGGAGCTTTCAGGTGGAGTGAACAGGCAAAATCTACATTTGACAAGATGAAAAAGGTAATGAGCACATGCCCAGTGTTAGCCTTGCCAGATTTCGGCCAACCCTTTACATTGGAGTGTGATGCCTCCGAAGAGGGCATTGGAGCCGTACTGATGCAGAATAGGCATCCCCTTGCCTATGAGAGCTGAAAATTGAGGGGCCCTGAGCTTCTTTACACCATCTACGATAAAGAAATGTTGGCTATCATGCACGCCTTGGCCAAATGCAGGCAATACTTGGTAGGGGTCAGATTTGTGGTGAGATCCGATCACAACAGCCTTAAGTACTTCTTCGAACATAAGGACTTAAATGAGAGGCAGCAGAAGTGGGTCAGCGAGATACAGGCCTATAATTTTGACATTGAATTTGTCAAAGGGAAGAATCACATAGTTGCAGATGCATTGTCCAGGAGGCCATCAGTTTATGCCATGACCAATATCTCAGTTGACTGGAAGGCCCACCTCTTGGTAGAGTACTCCAAAAACCAATTTGCTCGTCAGTTGACTGGAAGGCCCACCTCTTGGTAGAGTACTCCAAAAACCAATTTGCTCGTCAGTTGACTGGAAGGCCCACCTCTTGGTAGAGTACTCCAAAAACCAGTTTGCTTGTTAGTTGATGGATGGGCAAATACAGGATGACAACTTCAAGGTCATAGATGACATCATCTACTACAAGGGCCGAATTTTCTTGGTTCCTGAGTCAGCCTTCAAGGCCAAGATACTACAAGCATGTCATGACTCACCGGTGGCAGGGCACCAAGGCATTGTCAAAACATACAGACAGGTGAGGGAACGGTTTTCATGGAGGTGTCTCAAAGAAGATGTAGTCAGACACATCAAAGAGTGCACTACTTGCCAGGAGAACAAGGATGAGCATACCCATCCCGCAGGACTGTTACAACCTTTACCCATTCCAGAGCACAAATAGGAAAGTATCTCCATGGACTTCATCAAAGGATTGTCGAGGGCACAGGGGAAAGACTGTATTTTCGTGGTGGTGGATAGGTTAACCAAGTTTGCACACTTCTTCTCCATTGCCATAGACTTCATCGTAGCACAGGTTGCAGATTTGTTCTTCAAGGAGATCTTCAGGCTACACAGGTTGCCCAAGACCATTGTTAGTGACAAGGATAGCCGATTTATGAGCACTTTTTGGCAGGAGCTATTCAAGTTGGTTGGTACAGCCTTGACCCCTAGCACCAGCTACCATCCTCAAACTAATGGTCAGACCGAAATAGTTAACAAATGGGTGGAAGGCTACCTCAGAAATTACGTAGCAGGGTAGCAGAAGGCATGGGTTAGATAGCTACACCTGGGGGAATATTGTTACAACACCACTTATCACATGTCCATTAATATGACTCCATTCAGGGCCTTGTACAGTCATGACCCTCTCTCTTTTGTAGAGATTGTCTTTGGTGATAGGAAAGCTCCTATGGTACAGGACTGGGTGCAACAGAGCCAAGATATACTCAAGGAATTGAAGGATCCTCTGCAAAGAGCACAAAATCAGCAAAAGGTCCAGGCGGACAAACACAGGGTAGAGCGAACGTTCGAGGTTGGTGACTTAGTCTACTTAAGGCTCCAACCGTACAGGCAGGCTTCTATCAAAAGAAGTGGAGCAGAAAAGCTCCAACCCCGGTTTTTTGGACCCTACAGGATCAGCAGGAAGGTAAGGACCGTAGCTTATGAGCTTGAGCTTCCACCGGGCAGGAGAATGCACGACGTCTTCCATGTGTCATGCTTGAAGAGGGCCATTGGCCAACACATCACGCCACTTGAGGTACTTCCACCATTAGATGAAGAGGGACAGTTGGTACTAATGCCGGAGGAGATACTGGAGGTTCGGGAGAAGAAACTTCGGAGGAGAAGCATCAGGGAATACTTAGTCAAGTGGAAGGATCTGCCTATTGAGGATTCCACGTGGGAGGGTGAACAGGTGTTACAAGAGACAGGCTCACAATTGCTTGTGGGCAAGCAATTTCTAGCAGAGGAGACTGTAATGTCCCCCACCTCTTGATGAAGAGCTTTGGAGAGACTCAGTAGTCTAGTCATCCCCACTAGACTATAGTCTCATGTAGTTTGGGGAAAAGTCAGCTAAACCTAATGTTATAATTTAAAGTTGACTTGAAAAAGTAAAAAGTAACTCACTGAGAGATTAGAGCGCTTGAGGTTGAGTTAGGAGTTGAACCTAAGGGTTAACTTAACGCAACAGAAGAATAGAAGGAGGTATAAAGGAAAGCCTAGGGCACACCTCTCACTCATCTTGGATTATTATGCATTTTGCTATTGGGCTCTTGAGCACACAGTTTTGAGGGTTTTGAGAATACAAACCCTAGAGAACAACTCGGTGGTGAAAGATTCCACCCATCTTGTTCCAAGTTTGGTCTCGGGGATGAAATACTCCACCCACACCATTCTACAACATTCACAAGTACCATCATCCATCTAGGAGAGCAGCAGGTCGTACCATTGAGGGTTTTCCAGCAAGGGGTGCATCATTCTTTGGAGAGGAGTTCGATCCAGGTTATTGACAGGGCTTTTTGACATTCTAGCACCTGGGTATTTCTTGCAGGGCCTTGATCATCAAATTTGGTGTGTTTTGAAAGGGTTACTCTTGCCATATAATTATCTTGATCTTTGGCATGTTTTTGAGAGAAGGAGGGCGCAACTGTGATTCAGATCTTCTCAGTTTGGAGGGGTTATCCCTCAGATCTGACCCTGAGACTTCTCCTAGTAGCTTGTGGTGGCACGATCTATCGTTCTAGAGAGTTTCAAGGGATTTGGAGGCCTCCTTCATCAAGGCCGAAATATTGAGCTTGATAGTCTTCATGAGGGCGCAGTCTTGATTGAGGATTCAGCAGTTTGGAGGGGCAGATCTTGGCATCAGGGCTTGAGACTTCAGGGAGGGCTTCTCCTTGCCCTGATCTATCATTTGGTGGAGTTTGAGGCTATTGGGAGGTCTTCTTCAGCTAGGCCGAAACACTAGGTCTTTCACAATCATCCAATTGAGCGTATCTGCAGTCAGGGGGGTTTGGACTTGACCCTGGTTTCTTCTTGTATTGATCTTCATTGTATATTCAGCCTTGGGTGGCTTGCATCTTCTTGCCGGGAGCATTTTGTAGCAGCTCGTATCTTTCTATTGGAGCTATCTGATGTTATTCCAGATCTGCATCCTCTTTGTATCAGGTTCTTGCTCATCATATCAATAAAGGTCAGATCTATGCTATTTGGTTCCATATCTTGTGGTATCTTGTATCTCTATTGTTTATCTTCAGATCTAAGCATACTAACTAAGCATAATAACTGAACACCAAACCCTAAGGCCGAAACTTAAGAGGCCAACCTGCAAATAAACATACACAAACAAACAGATCAGTGGTCAGTTAGTGTTCCAAGCGAAAAAAATGGCTTGGGAACATTACAGAGGAGATGACGCACAACTCTGGAACAGTTATATTGCGAAGCTGAAATCATGTCATGTTCATCTGTAGGATAGTGAAGATCTTCTGGTCTGGGGAAAAACTCCCTCTGGTTTATATACTCCCAAAGCTGGATATATTACTCTTGTATCTGAAGGTAATCAGGAGGCACCTATTTGGTGGTGGAAGGTGATATGGAAGTTTCATTGCCCTTCAAAAAGCAAATTCTTTATGTGGTTTATGTTGCGCAATAAAGCTTTGACATGGGATATTCTTCAGAAAAGGAATAGATCTGGGCCAGGGAGATGCTTGCTTTGTCAGTGCAGTGAGGAAACAAATTATCACTTGGCTGTGGGATGCTTGTACACTGTCCAGGTTTGGAAGGAATTGGAGACTTTAACTAGTTTAAGGAACGTTTGGTTTGGTGACTCTATGGAGGAGTGTTTAAGAGAGTGATGTTCAAATGCCATGGTCAAGCCATTCAAAGCTCTGTCTTTGATTATTTGTTTGGGCATTTGACTGGCTCGGAACACAAGTCTATTTGATGACAGCTTCACTCTTCCATTGCAGTGCGCTAGGCAGGGTCTTACCGTTTTAAAAAGTTTCCCTCAAGACGAGCAAGATTTTTCTCAAAGGAATGTGGTCGCGGAGAATATTAATAGGGATTTTTCTTGAGCCTATTTTGATGGGGCTGTTCAGAGAGAGCCCCACATTTGTGGCGCTAGAGGTTCATTCATCTAAATGACAAACATTGTTTAAAGTTCCACATGGGGTTAGGATATGGCACTAACAACTACTCTAAATTGATGGCACTCAAACTTGTTTTGTTGCTGGCCATTGAAAAAGCTATTTGCAGGATATAGATATTTGGGGACTCAATGAAAGTGATTAAGTGGCTCAGGAAGAGGTGTACAAATGCGGCAATTCCACCATACAGCCCCTGCTGGAGGAGAATAGGAGATTGTCTGTTCATTTTACTTATATCTCTTCCATGCACATTTATAGAGAAATAAATTCCTCAATGGATGCGCTGTTGAAAGCTAGTATCAATATGTCATATGGAAAGATGGCATATATTGGAGGATGCAGATGGACAAACCTCGTAATATTATCACCCCCCATTCCACAAAGTTTGACCTTGACTTTTATGCTATGCTACAGCTGATGGATAATTTAGTTTTAGGTATATTTGTCTATCTTTATTTTGTTTAATTGGTTCATATGTTTTATCCGAATTTGTCTCTTGACTATACTAGATCAATGTACATGATGGACATATCTGAAATATATTGGACTATTTTGGATAGGTTCAGAGGAGGCAATATTATATATGGATCCAGGTTATATAGGTTTTCTGGGGACACCAGTTTTTATTTTTGGGATATTATATGAGATATGCTGTAGATTGTTGTGGATCCATTACTCTAAAGGACAGATTTTGATTTTTGTTGATCTCTGTCATGCTCCCTAAGCATCTGAAAAGTATAACTTTGTTATTATAATAAAGATACATTTTTTTTCTGTGAATAAAAAAAATAGATTTGTGATCTAACTCTTCAAGATTAAATTCACATCATTTAAAGAATTTGAGCAAATGGTTTTCACCACTAAGGCTCAAATCTGGAAATTTGTCTTCACTAAGCATTATCAACCAGATTTTGAGTTTAATCCACTCATTTCTTAATTGCTTTGGCATCTAAGTGGATTTATGTGATATATGCGTGTTTCATTAAGGCCAAATCAACTTGTGTAAAGCATTACATCAATAAGGCATTGAATCCTTTATGTTTTACATGTTATATCTTTGTGGGATTCATTTGTTTTATCATTAAAGTAAATCTTGGCATCACTTTAGTTAATCATATTTAGATTTACTTGCTTGGGCTATCATAATAATCATTGTATAATTGAGGGCTACCCCCCTTGGCCTCTAGAGAGGCAGCCAAAAGTGAAGAGGACGTTGTATTGAGGTGACAGTGATACAACTCCTACTGGTTACCCCGAGGTTGCATCCATGGATTGGACTTTTCTACTTAGATGCTAGTTTAGGTGGTAACACTAGGGATTCCATCCACAAAAGTGGGGAAGCGTCCCTTGGGTTCCCCACAAGGTCTTCCTTGAAAAAAAAAGTATTGTGAAGAAACTACCCTTATATTTGAATAGCAGATGTAAATTGCCAAGGACCTTCTGATCCAGATATGATGAAAATGATTCAAAAGTGCAATAAGGACATGAAAGCCAAATGACAGTCCCAAACATCAAAGCTCAAATACCAACGTTTTTAGTAAGCAGGGTAAAAGAACAAAAGCTGGATTCCAGGCACAGCAACAAACCTTGCATTTCATCCTTTGCTGCCTCACCATCTGCTCTGTTCATAAAAGCAACAAAACCACAGTTCCGTTGCCTCCTTCGCTCTTCATCTGTTCTTGGCCACATTATTTTAACACTGGCAATAGGGCCAAACCGACCAAATGTTCGCAGGAGAAAATTCTCTTCCACCTAACATTATCCACAAACAAATAAAATAAACTTAGCAATGCCTTAAATACAATGGTTTACATCTAAATCCTCCAAACACAAAAAACTGGACCTACCACCAGAAAAGATGCCTACCTGAGGTGACAGATTTCCTACATAAAGATTAGTTGTCTGAGGATCTCCATCATCAAACGATCCAATCAGCCTTCCACTTGGATCAAACTCATCTGGCAGCTCATCAAACCGACTTACCAACTGCATCGCAACAGTAAAAACACTGTGAACTCTTTATTAATCAAAAACAGACTAATATTGGACCAATGTTCAGTGAAATTACAACTTACAAACAACACTTGATTTCCCTTGTATTTTTTAGAAATTTTAACTTAATTCAATATAAAACAGTGAAGCCTTGCAATTTTCAATCATAATAATGACAATTTAGTTTGAAAACTGATGGTCTGGGATAGTTTTTAACAGATAACAGAGGTGCACTGAACCTCAAAGCAATCATTTCTGCACCAAATTTTCTTAGACATAAACAATTCATCTCATAAAACTTAAATTCAGAGGCTCAAACTTCTCAAAATATGAAAAAATAACTCAAATACGAGAGATTAAACCAACTGAAAAAAACAATATATACCGTCAAGCTTTCATTTTGCCTTCCATCTCGCCGATTTTCACGCTCTTGATTCCGTTTTTCCCTCATCTCTTGCTCTAGCTTTAGTTCTTCCATGAAATGATCTATATTACGGGTTTTCTGCTTTTCTCGCTCCTTTGGTTTCTCCTCCTCTTTCTGTATTCACACAATTTAAAGTATAACCAAAATTCATCATCATATCATGCAAAATTAGTTACCTTTTCAAAAACAAAATGAAAACTCGGCTGAAAAATGAGAACACTTGCACACTGAATCCAAGGAAACAATTTACCAGGCATTTACCTAGTCAAAATCAAACTCACTTTTCCATTGCGAAACTACGCAAAAAAAATACTAGAGGTCAAATTAATGTTTTTCTTATTGGGAGGGTTGGAGTGGGGGCTGGAGGATAATATGTAGGACCACAAGAGATTGGTTGTAGGAGAAGAGGGTTAGATTGGTTAAACTCATATTTAAATGAGTATGGTGTATGAACTATTTAGGCTAGCAAGAATTTGTTTTACTTTTTAATATTTTTTAATATGCCGTAGTTTTTAAAATATTCTGATATTTTATCAGCATTTACATGGAACATCTCCAATTGTAAACTTCTACCTATCCCAAGGTGTAGGGCTCACTCAAAATAGCTAATTTTTATAGGTTGTACTTTTTCTCAGAATAAATATTTCGCAAGAAAACAAATTTTTAAAAATCTGCTCAGTCTATATTTCATAAGGCATGCTCACTGTGAGGGGATGCTACTAATTTTTTAACCCTATATAGCATAATAGATATGAGATTTCACCTTTTTCGCATCATCTTTTTCCTTATTAATTGTAGCTGCCAACCCAGGAGGTATAAATGATGGTATGTATCTGGAAAAGCACAAATTACAAAAGATATCAATAGCCCTGCATATTCATATTTATTAAAAACACTATATTCAAAATAAAAACTCTTGAGAATTATAGAGGATAAAATATTCATACTCAATATAATTAAAAGAAACTAGTTTGAGATAGTAAAAATGGTACATATCTGGAAAATCTCAAACTACAAAGATTATCAATAGCCTCGCATATTCATATTTATTAAAAGCACTATATTCAAAATAAAAACCCTTAAAAAGAATATTGGTTCAACAGTAAAAACCAACTTCTCTGAAGAACACTGAAATCCCCAGGGGCAATATAGTCAAACAGAACTGAAACACACAAATATTTTAGGCATGAAACTGTTCACTCAACTTAGACACCGCCACGCAAAGATGACTCCCAGCAGAAGAATACAGTCAACCATACTCACAACCTAAGTTACCGGACACATCCAAAACCCCTATGTGTCGCGTATCCTACGTGTCAGACACGACACGCTGAGGATATGTGCCGGACACGTGCTTGTCATGTGTCATGTTCACAAGACACGTGCCAAACATGTGTCTAACACGTGCCCTTAGCATGTCCTGAAAATAGGACACGTATCCTGCACAAAAAGGACCCAGGTTCATGTTTTCTCATGCAAGTTGTAGCTGTGAGGTGTTTCGGTGTATAATTGAGAGTTATTTTGCCTTACTAATGCTATTTAAAGAGGTCCCCACCCCCTCCAGTTCACCCACCCTAGTAATTAATGGTAAGTGACATTCTCCTTTATCTTCCATTCTCCTTTATCTTTCATTTTCATCCTTTTACTTAAATTTTTAACATTACCATTAATTGTTTCAGGATGTTTGAGAGTGGTTCCAACCTCATTGGACTTCATATAGAAAAAGTAGAATTTTAGGTTCCATTCTAAATTCAACAGACATAAAGGTTTTCAGGATTTCAAGAATGGCATGATTGCAATGTTTCCACTGGATTCTATCAGGTATGAGGGTATGGAACTGGCATTTAATCAAGGGCACCAAGCCCTTTATGTACCTTGATGTTGGTGGCATATTGTTGAACTCTTTTGTCGCGACCCCAGTAAAAATGTACCCTTCACTCAAATATAAACTCTTCTGTTGAACTCTTCTCTTTGTCATCGTGTCAGTTGGCTTAGTGGTGTATGTAAAATTCTGAGGAACTAGAAGGCTGCTCAACAGGTCTGTCTTTGACCTCTTGTTGGGCTCTAAGTTTAAGTTATCAAAGCTGTCCTTGCTGCTGTTTTAGGACAGCAAACAGGTCTGAATTTTCTCCTCTTAAATCTGCCTTCAAACTGATGATTGGATGCTCTTTTAAGGTGCCCTTGCAAGTGTTTTCGTAACTAATGTTAGCACATGCAAATACCTTAAAACATACAACACTCCTCTAGGATCTTAACAAGCTCCTAATGCTGATACAAAACTAAGCATACATGAAAATTGAACACAGTGTGTTTTTGGTCAACTTGACCCTGGACAAAACACCCCGGGATAAACCAGTTTGAGATATGCGTATATATATGGAGTGCTTCAAGCAATAAATACAACAAGGAAGATAAATACAAAGGAACCTGAACTCTTTTCAAGCTCCTCTCAAGCTTTGTAATAGGTTCCTTGAGAAATGTGCCCCTAGAAGAGTGTGCCCCCTTCTCCCTTGTGAAAGCTTGAAGACTAGTGCGCCCTTGACCTTCCCTTGGCTGAATGAGAAACCCTTGCACACAAACTTCCATTCGTATGCTGCCTCAAACATGCACCAACAAGATCTGTGTTTGCTGCCCTCCAAGTAGTGCCTGCAAGCTTGCGCCCTCAAACCAAGAGTGCGCCCTCCACCAAGCAAGAACTCTCCAACACAAAGAATGAAACTCCAAGCTTCCTTGTGCCCTCCATGAATATGTGCGCCCAAGCAAGCTACTCCAAACCCTCAATCCTCACTTCTCTTCTCCTCACCAAACTCTAAAGGTGATCAAGTGAATAATAATAAAGCCTCTCTTTGCCCTATGCACCCTCTTAAGCCATCCTTAGGCCAAACCTAGCGATCAATGGCTAAGATCATCTCTGGCCATCTCTAATCCATGGGTGAGATCTCATCTCAAGTATCTCACTTAAAAACCCACTTTTGGTTAAGTTTCCTAAGTTTGCTTTATGTCCCTTAATTCACCCACAAAGTGAATTAATAGACACTTTTGCCTTAAGTGACAAATTTCACCTTTTTGACTTAGGATAAAGTCAATGTGAAATTAGACACAAAGTAAAGGGTACAAAGGTCAAAACATATCTCTCTTGTGGTTAGAGACACACAACCACAAGGGGACCACTTCCCAAGGTACACAAAACTCAACAGTGTATGTGCACACCAACCTCTATCTTATTTACAAGCAGAGAGAAGAGTGGTTGAAGGGAAAGACAAAGATGTGGGATGTGTTTCCTAATGATATGGGTTTGGATAACAATGTTGAGTTGGCATTAGCCAACTTGGATCTTAATGAACTAGTGCTAAAGCCAGTCACTTTTGATGATGGTGATCCTCTTGAGTGGTCATCCTCCACATCAACAGATGCACAGATCACATTAGATATAGAGGAAGAGGAGGAGGAGGAGGATGGAGGAGAGAGCAGTGGTAGTGATGTTGATCTTGATGATTATGACATGGAGGACTACTGACAGTCACGACTCGGGAGCTATGAGATTCTTCCATCTGTAGTTCTAGTATCTACCCTATGGCTATTTTGTATTGTCCATTGGCATTCCCACCTATAGTATCAAACTTCAGTGACTAACTCAATATCTATTTACATTGTAATACATTTTGATGACATAATGAGATTGAGAATGATGCAGCTTATGGTTCTAATTTCTTGTGTGTTCAGTGTGTCATTTGATCACCATTGATGTTACAATGTATTATGTTACATGTTTTGTATCATGTAAATCTTCTAGTTTCTAACAAAATATGAATCTTTATGTCTATATTTCATTTTCATATGTGTAATTTTCATTTTTTTTCATATATATATGTGTGTGTGTGTGTGTGTGTGTCCTTTGTGTCTTGTTTTCGAGATCGCTGTGTCACGTGTCGGACACTCATATCTAAGTACAAAATTTGATCCAAATAGACCACGTTGTTCTAAAATCCATAACCATGATACAAAATTAAATCCAATGAGGCCACATTACTTATCCTCACTACTAGAGTCATGTTTACCCACATTATTATATGAAACATCCATCAAAAATTCTTTCTAAATCCTCGTAACACTCTCCTTAATGGCTTGCAATACCCCATTTGACATGTACTCCCCTCCAACTTATTTTTCCATAGAGGCAAGTCAAGTTACTATTAGCTTCTCTCGTGGGGTAATAACAAGATTTGGTATTGGCCCTGTTGCCGCCTAGTTACACACCTCGGGTCACATGGAAGAAATCTTCAATCCATTGAGTGTGACCTTGGGGGCAAGTCTCGAGTTGAGATACTGTCACTCAACACTCAACTCCTCCGTCTAGGCCAACTCCTAGCGAAGCCAAGGGGGGTGGTCCCTAAAAAAATAAATTATTAACATTTCAATATGAATGATAACAACTGATAATAAGAAATTTGAAGTACTTGAAAGTAAAAGTTGATAAGCAAAATGGAAATAAAGTAGACCAGTGCCAATAGTAAGATAGTTGTTGCAAGAATGAAAGATGTACTACATGTGCTCTTGACAAATTTTATTATTAAGGTTATTGTTTGAATTAGTGGGTTTATTTGTGCAAACACATGTGCATGTAGTTGCAAGAAAGGAAATCTAGCTAAATGTTTGGCCCTTTAGAGATTATCCCTCAATTGGGTACAAAGAACAATGTCCGAGGTCCAACGAGGAGAGAACAAACCTCATTAGAGTGTATCCCCCTGACTTCACACACAAGTTCAATGTAGGATCCCAAGTGAACAATAACAACTATCATATTTCCCTATTATACTAAATCCACACTGACCAGTTCTCGTTATGTATGGAACCCAAGGTCAAGCAAGCTCGCGAGGGTCAAGAAGATACCAAGGCTGCTAAGGGGATGATTTATTGCCAAATTGAAATGCTTGAAAGGAAAAACAAAAATGAAATCTAAACTAGAAATTGAAATCTAACTAATGTTTTTGCGGTGTTGTGCTTATTTTATGGTATATTTTATCTTTTTAAGTTAGCAAAATAAAAAGCATATGGGAAGCACCATGAAAATTAGAGAAAAGACATGGTTCCCCCAGGATAGGGAGGATTGAGATGGGCATTGGGTAGCCCCCTTATTTCTTTGAGGTTACAACCTATTTTGGAAGTATTTGTGGTCCTTTATGAATTGGAGACCAACAAACTTACAAAACTGAGAAGAAGATGCGTTAAGGAAGGAGGTAAGGTGTCTTGGGTCGTCCCGGTAGCTCCGGATCCAAGAAATTTCTCCAACACCTCCTCCTATCTGCTCACTAAACCTGCAAAAACAGCAAGTAAAAGAGCAATAAAGATGCCCAAAAACACTTTGGACAACTTATAAAAAGTGTTGGACTTGAACAAAAGAATTGCTAAATGGAATGTACACTAGAACTAGTAAATTACAAATAAAAGAGCAAGCAAAGGCAAGCTCCCTTAGTGTCTTTTCTTTGCTGTTCGGAACAGCAAAGAATTGGCACTAAGATTGCCAAATATGTAAATGAGAGCTCTTGGAAAATGAACTACCTTTAGCCTTTAAAATTATGAAAGAAATATGCTAAAAGATGAATTTTTCTATGCTAGATGATAGATCTAAACTTTAGATGAAAACTTAGATGCAAAGTAGATCTAGTTAATCTATGCATGCAAAATAAGATACTTTCAGATTTGAAATGAAATTATGGATCTATCTATTGCATGCATGGAAATAGTAACCAGAAAATATTTAACTTTGATGAGATAGAGAAAGAAAAGAGAAGCTTGCAACGTTAAATTCATTTGGGCAATGGAGTCTTCCGGTGAATGGTTGAGGGACTTTGTTCTCGAAAGGGCTTGAAGGTTGTGGAAGATTGCACTCAAATCAACCACCTCTTCAAGTATGAAGACCTGCAATCTTAATAAACTTGCAAACAACTTGTTAAATATCGGTGTTCCCTACACATGAAATCTAGATAGCTTGCAATTAAGCAAAATTAGCATGCAAATCTTTAACGGCATATGTAAAGAAACAAAAGATCTTAATAAACAAGCTAGTTAAGAAGATCCTTCCTATTGGGTAATAACACCCTTGCTAAGGCCAACTTACGAATTAGAATGCAAATAATCAAGATACATTTACCTCACAATATTAGACCATGAACATCAAGCATCCACACAAAGCTACCATCCACCATATGACCTCCAAAGTCTTTCTTTATTCTAATATAAAATAATTACAAAAATAGAGTACAAGCGTTTCTCCGACCTCCCAAAATCTAACTTAGCAATGGAGAGAAAGCTTTATTATATAGCACAATGGGTGAAGATCCCAATGAGGGAGGGCACACTTCACCAAGAGGGATTGAGCCAAGTGAGGTAAATCTCACACCATCTCTCCCAAACAAGAGAAAGGACACCACATGTGACTGTAGAGGAGGGAGAGGGGCAACACATGGCCCAAGAGAGGTGGCAGCCTCCTTGGGATGTGTGCCCTCTCTTGTGAATGTGCCACATGAGGGAAGAGGGGCGCACCCTCTTCTTGGGATCTCCTCCCAATGCCACATCACAACATCTAACTCTCCCTCAACTCCATCCTAGGTGATAGTATCTCTCAGTGAACAAGGAGAGAGGGTTAGTTGATTCAAAACATGTCCCCGGCATGTTTCCTAAAATTTAGCAATGCTGATTTTTTGTCTTTTTATGCCTTTTATTTTCCTTTTCACTCAACAAAGGGGGTACATAGGTAAAGTGGGTACTCTAAGCAAGAAAATGAGTACTCCCAAGGCATACGATGCCTCCTAGTACCACTTATTTAACTTATACATAAATTACAATTAAAATATCTCATTTTTGCGGGAAATTTTTATTTGCTGGAAACATTAAAACATCATAAGGGGGAATTAGGGCATTTCCATAAGACTCAAGAGTGATGACTATCATGGTAAAATGCATTAGACACTAGACTTAGACAACCTATTAAGGCCTAGCCACTAGGACATACTCTAGCTTTGGAGGTAATAGAGCGAAAAACTTAGAAATTATAACTTGTTTATGCAGTAGGTTATAATTAACAAGTAAAAAAAACACTCTAGAGTAATGTACTAATGACCAAGTCTTAGAGGGCTAAGTCTTTTACAAATTTCATCATGCTAGCTCATCTTATTACAATTCCCCCATGGGGGTATGGAAAATGCGTGAAAAAGAAGAAGAAAGGCCATAATGGTCGGCTTGACTTTTGAACTCTGAATTTGAAAAAGTAATTGTTCAACTTTGGCGGCCCAACTGAAAGTCCATCCTAGTGCAACTTGGAGGGTAACAAGCCCCGAGATGACCTTTTATTTCGAGCATTTCATGTAGTTGAGAGATGACATCATTGTCAGACCTATGTACACGCACCGACACTAGATGCACAGCCTCAAGGTTCCCCTTCATCCATTCAGGACTGGCTCAAATTAACTCTTGGTTGAGATGTGTCACCACATCCCGCGCCTTGATAGGACTTGTCGATTATGTCACTTGTGGGCAACCAAGACAGAGGAGCACCTCATTTTCAGATATCCCACTTTGTATGAGATTAAGGGGAGGTTTTACTATCTATACTGGGATGCTCCCTCTCTACATTATTTCGTTGTCCCAACCAAAGATACCCTAGCTCTTTTCATGAGAGAGGTTTTTAGACACAGGTCCCAATCCATCCATGGACCTTCACAATCTGAGACCATCATGAGGATCAACTCTTTCTTCTCTATTGCTCTGCCACGAGGGGCAACAAACGACAAGCAGAGAGCCACAACACTTCAAAAACCAAATCAATGAGATCTTGAGTCACCTCTCTACCCCACCCCTCCAGGTTGACCTATCACAAGACTTCTAAGGAGCTCTACATTCTAGACCTTGGGGCAAATAACACTAGACCAACAGACAAACCAAGTCCAAGAGGTCACAAGGCCCGACTCATTCAGCACGGAATATTATTCCCAAAGTCTGATCAAGCAATCATTACTCCACTCAAAGATTCGTTTCCTCAACTTGGGATGTTAGAAGTGAGGGACCTCTTCAATCTAGGACTCCTCCATGATTACACACACCCCCTCAAGCCCAAGTATTCTACAAATAACATTATCAAACAATGCATCAGCCCCCCTATCACGATTGATGACTCAATGGAGTAGCCTTCTTTTGTATCCCATTCTTCACCCCCACATTTAGCCTCGGCCTCTAGTTCTAGCATACCTCGACATTTGCTCTTACTTTGTCAAAGTTTTATTCTTGCACTTATTTTGTGCTCCGATTAGCCAGATACTCGGTGCTTTTTCTACTGCTCTTTTATACTTTTCAGTTTTTGATAGAGTAGCAAAAAGAGATGCTTTCGCATTCCCACTCTTGCACTTAAATTAGACGTCTTGAGTCCCATTAACCTACTTGTCATGGTCATTCGTTGGACATTAATAAAAATATCTTATCTTATCTGATTTTGTGCTTTAAAAAGAAGTGTTGACTCTCTGCATTACATAACAGCTTGATATTCTTCTTGCTTGTATGTTGATAACATAGATGGTTGAAATGGGTTTTGTGGCTATATAAGTTAAATTGTGATCTTGTTGCAGTTTCTATTACCCTTTTTTGCTTGTCATCTTTTGATAGAGTAGCAATAGGAGATGCTTTCACGCTCCCACTCTCTTATTGTTAAAAAGTGTACCAAGGACAAGTGTTTCTCACATCACCTAGGCGCCTAGCATGTGAGAAAGTGTTTGTGGTGAACCAAGTTGGTTCACTATATAAATGTCCAATATAAATAGGACAGTACRCAATAATCCATWTAAGGATAGTAAATATATTTAATAATAATTGTATAAGAATGAATAAGRTGATATTACAAATGAGGAATGAGGGCTTGTATATATATCCCGCACAGGGGTGCCCTTTCATAAGAGACATGACCTTTCATATGTCATGTCTCTTCATAATTAATTATTACTTATTTATATTTACATATTATATATATTTATGTTTGTTACAGTGTCCAATGTGGTACCTAGTACATTAACTTTATGGGAAATAAAGTTAAAAGTGACTTTTAGAATATTTTATGAAAAGGGTGACTAAAGAGACACTAAATCACCACCATTGATCTCAAAGGCCCAAGATCTAATCTCAGCCCTTGGATCATGTGACTTTTCATATTCCACTCCAAAAGTGTATCTAAGAAAAGAGGGCGCACCACTTTGGCATTCTTCATGAGCATTTGGGAGTGCAAGAGAGAGAGAAGTCGAGCAGAGAAAGAGAGGCTCATTTGCAGCCAAGGGCACACATTCCAAGGCAGAATCTTGGCACACAAATCAAGAAGGTACAGCAGAGAATGAAGGCGGTACTGTACGGATTCTGAGCAGACTGTACAGCTGTTACTTGGCACAGAAATTGAGGAGACAGACTGCACAAATTTCTGGGAGTGTTTGACACAGAAATCAAGGAACACAGCAGCCACAAATTTCTGGAAAAATTCTTCAACAAGCAAGCACGAATTTTGAGGCATACCACATAGCATTTAATGCTGAGACAGCTGTACCCTGTATGGATTTCTGAGCACAGAAATCGAGGAGCTGATTAGTACAGTTTTCAAGGCTGTGTGTGGAGTGCATGGAAAACGAGATAAGTCTGAGTTTGTTGCTGATTCATTCTGCTGTAAAAGACAATATTTCTCTGAGCTCTGAAATAATAAAAAGCCCTCTCACTGGTTTTCCCCTTGCGGGTTTTTCCAGGGTCTAGTTGGACCAAAAATCCTTGTGTCAAATTTTCTGGGTGAGAGTTTATTTCTGTTCTTAATTGCTGTAGCAGACTTCATGTGTTTCCAGTTATGCGTTATTTTTATATGCTAACTAATTTGCAGCAGAAAATGAAATGTGGGTTGGGCATTAAACTATGATGAATCTCATTGAGACTTGAAACCGGGTTGGGGTCTGAATTTTTACACTTATGCTTACACTGGATGTATTCTCTAGTCCCATTGACCTACTATTGTGTCCTTCACTGGACATTAATTAGAATCTCCTATCTTATCTAATTTTGTGATCCAAAAAGAAGTGTTGACTCTCTAAATTACATAACAGCTTGATATTCTTCTCGCTTATATGTTGATGATATAGATGATTGAAATGGGTTTTATAGCTATGGGAGTTGAATTGTGATCTTATTGCAGTTTCAAATCTGATGGAACAACTGAACGGCCTTGTCACCAGTATTTGCACTTGCAATTAATGGGACATTTTTATGATTTGATTTCCTCAGCAAAGGGCGAGTTATACTGGAGCTGATGATGCAACACTTACATATGTCAGTGCCTTGAAGAATGAAGATGTTGATGACGCTTTCATAATGCATGCCATTGTTGGTTATTATTGATAAAAATTATCAGAGTCCTTGTTAGTGATTTACAGCATTTCTTCTCTGATTGACTACTATGAGGATGAAGGAATTATAACTCAACGTTCTTACTTAAAGTACTTATGGCTAGTGCTTGATTCGATAGGTGAGCATGAAATATGACAAGATACAAAAAGGGCATACTTCATGTTTTAAATTATATGCTCATACTTATATTTTAAAGGTGTTCTGTTGTTTAGATTATCAAAGGTTGATGTGTGTGTCTTGGAAAGATTAGCTTAAATTTAATATAAGTTCTTTGTGGGCGGCATGTATGCTTTTGCTAGATTTTCTTAAACCATGGTAAGCAAACTTTGCACTCAGAATTCCTAACCTACTAAATTTCTGAACCCTAAAAGCCACTCAAAACTGCTGTTCTAAGAATGCTAAAATTTGCAAACACATACCATAGAAAATATATAACGAAAACTCACAGGTCTGTGCTAAATCATATCACTGTTATTAAACAGGAAACAGAATTACAGAGTACTTGCTAAATCACTGTTAAAAGCAAAAACAGAAACTCAGTACGTGGACTGTCAGTATATTTTACAACAAAAAAAACCTGTTACTGATTTCTCATTAATTCTGAAATGAAATCTGCTACAGGAAAAATACAGCACGCTAATCCACTGCTTGCTGCTGATCTGAATGAATAAACCTATACCCCTACTTTCTCCTTTATAGACTAGGAAAAAGAGTAGGTACAGTGAATCTGGACACATGCACAACAGTGCCTCAACTGGAGATGATCTGAGGCATGCAAGCATGCATTCTCCTAGAGATCTGCACCCTTCTCTGCATGCACGCACCTAACTGAACTTAGACTTAAGCTACAATTAGAAAACTTCTTAATAAACTGAAACTAACAAATACAACTGCATGCGCCCTCTTTTACTTAACTTAAAAAATGACATGCAAACTACTAGAACTGGAATCTAATGATAACCTAATCCTATTTTATCTATAGCTAGCGAAAGCATGCATGCATGCCCCTCACTACTAGAAGCCTATAAATAAAAATGGCCCCCTGCTAGTTTATTCTACTGTTGTGCCCTCGTCTACAGACCATCATGCTGGATGGAAATCAATGCTGTGCAGATCTGTTAAGTGTGTCATGTTGCTGTAGAAGACAATACGAGTTACACTTTCTAACACTCCTCACCGAGGAAAGTGTTCTCCATTGATCCAAGTTTCTCCCTGAACATCTCGAACTTCCCCTTGGCTAGTGGCTTAGTCACGATATCTGCAATCTGATGATCTATCTGAATATACTCTAGAACAACTGCTCCCTCCTAGACTCTATCTCTAAGAAAATGGTATATGATGACAACGTGCTTGGAACGGTCATCAAAAAATGGATTCCCAGAGAATTTGATAGAACTATGATTGTCACAGTAGAACACAATAGGCTCTAACATCTCATTTGTCAGTTTTGCAATCAACTTGCAAAGCCAGATGGCTTCACAACTAGCAATGTCGGCAGCCATGTACTCTGCCTCTGCTGAACCCAATGCCACTGAAGCCCACTTACTAATGAACCAGGAAATCACTCCTGAACCCAAACTGAAGCAACATCCTAAAGTACTCTTCCTGTCCCCTACATCTCCTGCCCAGTCAGAATCAACAAATCCATGCAACATCAACTCACCATCTCCTACATATCAAACCATAATGTACTATCCCTTTACATATCAAAGCAGATGTTTGCATCTATCCATTGAATCTTCCTCGGCTCAACCATGAACTAGCTCAAAGTGTTCACTGCAAAACATATATCAGGTCCAGTGCTAACTAGATACATCAAGGATCCAATTAATCATCTATACAATGAAGGATCTACTAAATATGAATCCAAGTCACCATAACTTCAAATTCAGCATCATACGAGTGGTCATGAGTTTACAATCCAACATGTGGAACCTTTTCAGGATCTCAATTGTGTATTTTCCCTACCTAAGGAAAACTTCACTTGTACCCCACCACACCTCTAGACCCTAGAAATAGTGCATCGATCCAATGTCCTTCATGTCAAACTCTTGTGCCAACACAACCTTGCTCCCTGCAATGAGTTTCTCTGAACTCCCTGTAAGTATTAGATCATCTACATACAGGAGCAAAACAAGCAGATCAGATCTATCAAATAAGTAGTAAAAATTGGGATCTACAATAGTTTTGGTAAAACCCAAACCTAACAGGTACTCATCAATCCTAGAGTACCAAGCACGAGGTGCTTGCTTCAACCTGTAAAGGGCTTTCTTCAATCTGCACACATGGGTCTCATGCCCATGCACCTCAAACCCTCTCAGTTGATTTATGTAGACTTTTTCCTCAATCAGGCCATTAAGGAAGGTTGTCTTAACATCCATCTCATATAACTACCAACCAAAAATAGATGTTAAAAACATAACAGTCCTAACAGAAGTATACCGGGCAACTAGAGCAAAGGTCTCCTCATTGTCAATTCTCTTTGTATAGAAGAATCCTCTAGCTACAAATCGAGCCTTCTACTTCTCAATGTTGCCATTGAGATTTGGGTACCAAGGAAAGTGGTCCCCTTGTGTTTGTGAGTCTCTAAACACAAAGGGGGAGAGTATTACCCTCATGCTATTACTTTATGTTCTAATTTTACTGTGACTTTATTCACTTAAGTCATAAAGTGACATTAGTTGCTTAAGTCATAAAGTGACATTTAATTCGCTTGAGTGTTAATTAATGAACATAAAGTGGAACTATGGAAACTTAAGTGGGTTTATGAGATCTAATCTCATCCACTCATCTTGGAGGAAGGCATAGAGTGAATCTAAGCCCTTGGTTTTCTAGGTTAGCCTTATGGATTAGGCTAAAGGTTACAAAGGAGGGAAAAGGAGATTCATTGTTCACTCTTGAGATTGGAGTGAAGGAGAGGAAGAAAGGAAGAGGTTTTGGAGGAGAAAGAGGCTGCACCATCCATTTAAGGCGCACTAGTTCATGAGGGAAGCTTTGTGAGAAGGCTTTCATGGAGTAGGGGCGCTTGAGCATGGAGAGTTGAGGGGCGCACCAAGCTTTGGAGAGGAGGCGCACTAGAGTTGAGGGCGCACCATTGTTTGGGAGAGGAGGTGCATTTGTTTGAAGGTGAGCGCACCATTGTGGCAAAGGGGGCGCAAGGATACATCAAACAGGCAAGTACTTCAAGAGGGGCACAAGTCTACCTTAGCAAGCACAAAGAGTATAAGGGGTACATTCTTCAAGGAGGGCGCCAAGGACAAAGAACTCCATTGTTTAGCTTGAGAGGAGCTAATACTTTGTATCAAGTTCCTTGTTCCATTCTCACTTTGTAGCACTTGCTTTGAGATCTCCTACATATATCTATCTCTCTTACTGGTTTTCCCCATGGGGGTTTTTCCAGGGTCATGTTGACCAAAAACTCATGTGTTCATTTGTCATGGTTTGCTTAGTATTTTCAGCTTGTAGTTGTTAAAGACTCTAGATGTGTGTTTGATTTTTAATGCATGTTAAAGAATGCTAACTTGGACAGCAAAACCTTCCATAATTAAACCTTTTAACAAGTGGCATTAAAGAGCATCAAACCAAAGCTTGTGGGCAGATTTCAGAGTGGTAAGTTCAGAACTGGTGGGCTGTTTTGGACAGCGAGAAAACTGTCCTAAAACAGGGAGGAAAACAGTTTGAAAGTACCTTGAACTTGGTGCCCAACAAGAGGTCACAAGATAGGCTTGTTGGGCAGCCTATAGGACCTCAAATTTCTTCATGGTATCAGAGCCTAAGGACAAAGAGGTTGATTTTTGAAGCAAACAGTTGGCAGATTTTTCACTTGTGTGGAAGCCTCATTTGCACACTTGAGTTCTGTGTGTTAGAGGCTTTGTTGTGTTGTTCACTGTTGCTGAGTTTACTTGGTTAGAGTGTATCGGTTTTAGCATCAGATGGCAGCCATGGTAGTGGCCAGTTTGAGGGTGGAGGATAGGCTTGCGGGGGCAAGCAATTGGTCCCCGTGGAAAGCCAGGATTGTCTTGATTTTGGAGGAGGTAGAGTTGTGGCATATTGTGGAGAATCCCATTGTACTTCCCACAGATGTTGTACTCATGTTCGAGTTCCAAAGGAGGAACATCAGGGCCAAGATGACAATCCTTGATGCGATCAAGTTCCACATCATACTTCGTGTGTCTAGTAAAGACTTTGCATTCCAGATGTGGCAGTGTTTATGTGGTCTCTCACAGAGCCCAAATCAGAACCGAAAGATGGTGCTTCAGAAGAAGTTGAGGGGCACCAAGATGGAGAAGACAGATACAGTGACTTCATTCATCACGACATTTTCTCAAATTCGTGATGAGTTGGCAGCGGTTGGCGAGATGGTCGATCCCTCAAAGTTGGTGCAGACAACCTTGAATAGCTTTTCCAAACCTTGGGAGAGTTTTGTGCAAGGCATCGTGGCGAGACAGCATATGCCCAGTTGGGAGAGGCTTTGGGATGACTTTGTGCAGGAGGAGCTTAGAGTTGGCTCTGGATCTTCTAGTCAGCAGCAGGGTGAGGATGGTGATGTGGGTGATCTTGCTCTTTTGGAAAAGGGCAAGAAGAAGGCCAAGCAGTGGCCCAAGGGTGGGGCCAAGCAGCTACATCCGAGTTAGGGTGAGCATAGAGGGATATGTACTGTTATCGCACAGTTTGTAGCTAGGAAGAAAGGCTAAAAGATAGAGGGCCAAACTGGTGTAACAGGAACCTATCCCACCGAATGTCACCACAATGGGAAGGTTCTTTCTCTTTAGGGATGTGAGGCCCAAGGGAGACGTTCCCGGTGACCTGGGGTTTTGAAGAGGCTCAAGGATAATCAGACAATGACAAGTTTCCCCCTTCACAGATCACCACCAAAACAGATAGTCTGGCTTATAGCCAACAAAGATAACCGAGTAGAATCCCTGCCCGAGAACAAAGCAACAATAAACTGATATATGCAGGCTTGGTTAGTACTTCATATAAATCAATGACTATCTGATATTCAATATGAGCAATTTAAAAGGTAAATGTTGACGAAATCAATGTTTACAAAATAGCAATGGCATTAATATCACTTCATCAATAAATACTTGAATGATACAGCATTCAATATAACAAATAACTTCTTAACTCAATTAATGCCTTCAACTACCATTCAATTACTCAAAAGTCAAAACGTTGCTGCAATAAAGATGAAATATTCAATGATGACATCAGCAACTTAGGGTTAGTAAGTTAGTCTAGACTAGGGTTAGTGTAGTTAGGGTTTCAATTTCAAAAAGATTTGAGAGTGCTTGGATTCAATTCTTCTTCAACATTGGAGGTCTTGGGATCAGTGCCTTAGGGTTAATGGAGTCATAGGCGAAGAACGCAAAAGTTGAAGGAGATGAGATTTTAAAGGACTAGAGGGATAAGTTTTGAAGTGTTGCTAAAGCAAGGCTCCAAAATCATAACCCTAGGGGAGAGAGGCTCACTCCGATGTTGCTAAAGCAAGGCCTCGTGCTCTCTCCTCCTTCCCGGAAAACAACTAGCTCAATGAAAAGCAAAGTCAAGACAAGAGGGTTTAAAGAGGGAGAGTGTTGCTAAGGCAAGGCTCTTTCATCAAAGTTCAAACCCTAAAAGAAAATGGCCCTAGGTATAGATAACCTAAGCCTGGGACGTCCTCTTCCTCTTGAAGTCAAAAGGTACGGCTAGCTTAAGGGAAGAAGAAACAGGAGTGTAGTTATGGCTAGGCTCTCTTCTTCTTCTTCAATGGCTAAAAGTTTTTCTATCAGGGGACTTGAGACAACGACCTACTTGTGTGTTTGTCCCCTAGGGTTTTAATTCAACAATATTTATAAATAGATGCAAGAAATTAAACTACAACCATTCAATCAAGAAGTTTTGCAGAAAAAATACTTACAAATCATCAAGAAAATAATCATGCAAACCCTAGTTCTAACACCTTCCTTCAAGAAAAACACCATAGAATGCCAAAAATCTCTTCCTTCAACAAATGCGCCTTCCTCAAATCTGCTAATAACCCAAATGGGGCGCAAATTTCAGACCTCACTAATGAGTGAGTGATGATTGATGATAAAATGAGAGTCAAAACCCTCAATATATAGTGTATCAATGACCTAATTTAACTCTTTAGGTCATAAAAAGGCTGACAAGGCCAAAATACCAAAATAATATTGTTTTACATTAAATGTTCATTTTAAAACCCTAATTGAGCAGAAAGGGAGACGTCACCCCTTCTAAGGGAGACGTTCGCCCCTTTTTAGGGCAAATGCAGCGATAAAGAGCAAAACGTTAGCCCTCTTTGGGCCTCTCCATCATGCCACATGTGCCAACTGCCCTGTCAAACTGCCACACGCTCAAGATGACGTCATGAGTCCATAGGTAACATCCTGGGCCATCCAGGGCATATGTTTCACTAGAAGGGGGTCAATCCCCCTAGGTCAGGCTCTGCCAAAGTGCCTCTGATGGAACGTCCTCTTCTTCTCCGGTGCAAAACCCTGATCAACCACCGTCCTGTCTCTGCCCCTTGATGGGGTCTCAACATCCATCTGGTGGGCTCTTCAGCCCCATGGAGGTCCGAACTGATCATCTCCCCATGTGTACTAGTCCAAATGGTACCTGTCCGTCGGGCATGGTCMTGCACATCAAAAGCTACGTCCTCCATGGGCTCATCAGTCACAGGGATCATAGCAATGTCAATCACATTTCATCATCAATATTATTAAACATATGCATAAAACCCYTAATATATCAATCAGTAGCTCAAAGACATTATAAAAACCCRCAATACAAAATCGAAGAAAAGACAAGACGTCCTATTGGGCTACTATCCACAAGAAAAGGAAAGTTCCAGGAGGATTTTATCCAAGCCATGTAAGTGAGGTGATGTGGCTAGGGGTTGTCCAGACATGTGGGTGCAGTGAGAGCCAAGGATGCATAATGTTATATGTGGGTGCCTTTGTAGAAGGCGAGTTGTACCTGTCATGGATGCATTTTTTCCAAGCCCGTTCTTGCCTTTATTGTTTTTCTTGCTTTATTCTTTTATTTGCTTTTTCTTCTTCTTTTTTCTTTTTATTCAAGGGCTAACCAGAGGACACTGCCTTAGCATGGTGACCAAAGCTGACAGTGTTACCCATAAGTACTTTTATAGAGATGAGAAGGTTGGCTTGTGATGAGACCCTCTTTCCCTTGGCCATGCAATCAAAGGTAACTGCCCTGGCGTGGTAACCAGATGGTGGCAATGTCATACTGTTAGGTACCCATGAACCTAATAGGTTGGCTCGTGATGAGACCCCCTATCCTCTGACTAGGTCTTGTTTATTATTTTTCAGGTCCCTCTTGTTTCTTGTTGAGAGGCCTTTTATTGCCTTCTCGAGGATCCCTAGGCGAAGCGTCTCGGGGTTTCATTTTTAGGCTTTTGTCTTTTACCAGCTGCTTTTACCTTCTTGGCCTTTAGCCCCTTCTTCCCACAAGATAAGGTGCAATCCTACAAATAGGTCAACCCAATGCCCGGACAAGGGGAATGGGATAAATGAGCGGGAGATAAGATGAAACAATGGTGCTATGATGGGAGTGGACGATGGCTTTTCAGAAACCCCCAGTGGCAAACCAAGACCTATGGGCACAGGCTTTCTAGGGCACCCTGTCAATTTCCCCAAGCATGGTCAAGTGGGCTAATGTAAGATCCAAGCAGTTGTTAGAGATAAAAGGAACCAGATGCATATATTTAAAGGTTTCAATGACCAAAAGTGACACATACCATGATACCTGGACCAATTACCTCATGGAGCAAGAACCTCTTCTGATACAAGACCAAGCCAATGGTGATGGATGTTGCTGCTGACAAGACAAAGCTGATGGAAGAAGAAAAGGATGTGCCCTCCAGGGCCATGCTCAGGTCAATCCTGCTCTCGGTACTCCATGTCTAGGACCTATGGGCCTCGAGACATGATATCCTAGTTATCCCTAAAAATCGGGGATAACATGTACAAAGTGAGATGCTTTGCTTGTAACCAGTTGGGGCACTATGCTAGACAATGTCCCAACAAGAAAAAGAAGAAGTTGGGTGGTACTGTAGCGACAGCAGAGGAGGAGGAGTTTATCGTTTAGTTTGAGAGGGAGTGCTCCCTAATAATTTGTTGTTCAACATTTGAGACGTCGTCCAACGTCTGGTATATCGACAGTGGAGCTTCGAGTCACATGCCAGGTGTGAGAGAGAACTTCACTGATCTCCGAGATCTAGAGATCAGGTTGGAGATAGTGCTTGGAGATGACACCATTGTCAAGGCGATCGAGCGTGGCACAGTATCATTTCAGAGGGAGTGTATGTCACCCTTGGTGTTCAGGGATGTATTGTACATCCCGAGGTTGAAGAAGAATCTTATTTCAATTTCCTCCACCAACGACAGGGGGCTTGATGTGTCCTTCAAAGGGACAGAGGTCCTCATTCACCCTAAGGGGTCCAGTGTCACTTCTAATAGATTGATTGGGACGAGAACAGGAGTCCCCAGAACAGGAGTCCCCATAGAGCTTTGGGGAGGAAGACTCCTGAGGAGGCCTTCGGCGAGAGTAGGCATGATGTTGAGCACCTGCACATATTTGGGTGCTTGACGTTCTCTCATATCCCCTCAGAGAAGAGGACAAAGATAGATCCCACAACAAAGACAAGGATGCTAGTTGGATACTCAGAGGTCGTAAAGGCCTAACGAATCTACATTCCAGCACCGAGGAAAGTGGTGGTGAGGAGAGATGTCAGATTTGAGGAGGGCAAAGCTTTCAAGAGATCTCTCGAGTTGAGAGACAGTTTTGAGGAGGTCCCACAGTTGCAGAGTGATGCTTCGCAGCGGACACAGCCTCAGGTGTTGAGTACACAAAGTTCAAGGGTGACTGGTCCACCTGGGACTGCTTCAGAGTCACAATTGTCGAGTATATAAACAGTTGGTGCAGGTGCTTCAGGGTCATAGACTATTGATCAGAGATTTGTGCATGAGAATCATGGGCATTAGATGACTACTATGCCAGAGGTCACTTCAAGGAGGAAGAAACCGAGATGGTTTCAAGAGACCCTGAAGGAGGCTAAGAAGTATGTTGGAGAGCCTCAGAGATTGATGAGAGAGAGCAGAGCCCCGGAGAGGTTTGGGTCCCACTTGGCTATGGTGACGAGCATATCAAAGTCAAAGGCCAATATTGATGGGCAGGTTGCAGTCTTACTCGTCGAGGCCTTGCCAAGGGGCAAGGATGTCCACTTCAGGGACAAGTTTGGGGGGGTGAGTGCCACTTTCCTCTATAAGATGGAGTGTTGAGAATTAGGTACCAAGCAAAGTGGTCCCCATGTGTTTGTGAGTCTCTAAACACAAAGCGGGAGAGTATTACCCTCATGCTATCACGTTATGTTTTAATTTCACTTTGAATTTATTCACTTAAGTCAAAGTGAATCACTTAAATCATAAAGTGAAATTAGTCCATTAAGTCATAAAGTGGCATTTAATTCACTTAAGTGTGAATTAATGAACATAAAGTGGAACTATGTAAACTAAAGTGGGTTTATGAGATCTAATCTCATCCACTCATCTTGGAGGAAGGCTTAGAGTGAATCTGAGCCCTTGCTTTTCTAGGTTAGCCTTATGAATTAGGCTAAAGGTGGCAAAGGAGGGAAAAGGAGATTCATTGTTCACTCTTGAGATTCGAGTGAAGGAGAGGAAGAGAGGAAGATGTTTTGGAGAAAGAAACCATCCATTTAGGGCACACTAGTTCATGAGGCAAGCTTTATGAGAAGGCTTTCATGGAGTAGGGGCACTTGAGCATGGAGAGTTGAGGGGCGCACCAAGCTTTAGAGAGGAGGCGCACTCCATATCGGAGTTTCGCGAATTGTGACATCGAGAGGCAAAGAACCCAATGCATCAAGAATGTCGAAATCGCGATTCAATCGTAGCCGTTGAATCAGGATCAGATCTGGACCATGGAATCCTGGACATATGGCAAGTGATCAAAATTTCGCTGACTTGGAGTTAACGGAGCATAGTGTCGAAATTCACGAAACGCGAATTCGCAAAAAGCACTTTAAGCATAAGCGCTTGGTCATGGCCATGGTCATATAGAGGAAGGAGCTAGCGTAGAAAAGCTCTGTATCGAAGCTTCGGAGATCGCGACAAGAAGTGTCAAGACACTTGGGCATAGGAGTGCCGAAATGTCGAAACCCGATTTAAAGGCAAGATTAATAAAGTTCATCCAACAGCGCAGATAAACCTGAAGGAGATCGGAGGGTCACTGATGCATGACACAGTGAAACTGCCAGAAACCATTGATGGCGTCTGCTAGAGAATTCGAAGAAGACCTCTATGTGATCGCCAGAGGAGATGAAAAGTCTCCAAGCTTCGTCCAGTGAAGGAAGACTATTCTTAGAAGGGATTGACAGCTGGATGGGCATTGAGGCCTGTAACTGAAACAAAGAAGGTGAGCTCGACTGTCACAGAGAAGACGAAGAGTCTCAACTGCCAGAGAGGTTGAGGAATCTCAGCATAACAACTAGTGATGCTGAACGCGTGGGAAAACTGCCAGAGAAGTTGAAGAGTCGCGATGATGATCACGCAAAGCACTCGAGAGGTGGAGGATATCGGCGCGGAGTTAGCATGCAGAAGAATTGCGAACATTGCATGCACAAGGTGCACAGAAGCTATAAATACACGGTACAGAGAAGAGAAAGGGTTGTTGTCGCTGTTGGAGATTGTTGTTGTTGTTGATGGTGAAGGTGATTCATGTGTGAAGAAGGAGGAGAGTGCAGCAGTTGAATTGCACAGAAGAGGAACTGTGCAGTGAATGGACATGGCGCACCGAGCATAAAAAACAGAAGAACAGACAACGCAAGTAATGTGTGCAGAAAGGCGATGAGGCAGACAGAGCAACGAAATGCAGCAGAACAGTGATGAGTCTGGTAAGCCATTGTTGAACATCATATCACTGTAATAAGTTTCAGTAGCAAAGATTTATATTTCAGGG
>ML778892.1:261574-291060 GCA_009831015.1 Picea engelmannii
TCTCATCAGGTCCTTTGGGGTTACCAGCCACCTATGCAGTTGACAGTCGATCTGCTTCCATCCAGAAATTCCATGGAAGGAGAGCTCCACGAAGGCTGGCATAGTACCAGCACTCCATTATTTGCTTAAGTGTGTGAGGATGGGGTAAGATTATTTCTTCAAATATATATATAGTATCGACATCTTTTACATTTACTCATGTATGTGTAACATCAACATGTCACAAGCCTACAGTACAGGCAGCAACATTGCAAAAGTACCAAGATACCCTGACAATATCAAAAGTTGCAATATACACGATGATTTTTATCATCGCCTTTGCTAATTAGTCTCTGCACAAGGTTAACAGATAGGCATCTGGCCGTGACTCAGTTGAGAAATTTTCTTGATTTCAGAATCCAGTTTTGGTGAGAAGTGAAGTTCTTTGGAGCCATACTCCGCGTAGACGTAAATTGTACACATATGATATGACACAAATAAAGCAAATAAAGTGGGTACATATAGTTTCCAACGTACTGAGCTTCATATGTTTCGAAATGGGGGATTGAGGACTAACTGCGTTTGTTTTCATACTTCACAAACCCGAGGTTGCAACTTCAAATCCGGACAAGTCAAAGAGTTTACACCCCAATGCCAAATTGCAGGCTGGCTACCAGATTGTGCAAATAATCGGAGTTTCAAACGCAAGTATACCTCGGATTACCATGGTTTTTGGATTAAAATATTTAACAAAACAAATCCAAAAAATACAGTGCTGCCTACCAACAACTTAGGGTTATTTACAGTAAAGCACCATTTTTTTGACGGGAACATTTGCGCTTATCCAGCAAACAGAGCCGCTTACTTAACTTTTTCTCCTCACGCGTGGGCAGGATCGCCGGGACTTTCACCTGATTTCGAATGGGGTTTTTACCATAACCTACTCGCCAGGATTTGAACCCTGAACAAGCGCTTCGAACTAGCTGTTAACCTAGCCCGACGAACTACTGTAGAGCACCGTTACTCACGACATATTGCAATGAAAATAAAATTTCTCTGCGAATTAATTTAAGATTGACAATATATTGCAATGGAAATGAAATCTAAAGCAAATAATTAATGAAAATTGACAAAATATTGCAGTGTTTAAGGCTAAGATTTAATCTTAAAAAACAGCAAAGAATTTATGTACCTTGCAACAGTCTGATGGACGTCAGCTGAAGCCCAACTTGATGATGCTACAGAGATTTTTCTGAAATTACTTTTTTTATATATTGTATAGATGAATTGAGATTGGAGAGACCAAATTTTTTTTCAGTGGCGTTTGATGTTATATAATATAAATATAATCCATCGCGATGGGCGGGCTCGAGGAATTTTTCTTCGTCTTCCTCTACGGCCTCCTCTTCGTTTTCTATTCCTCCTCGGCTCCGACTCTCATCACTAAAATACTACTCTCAAACTCGGGGAATGGTCAAAAAATGCGAGACTTCGAACTAATTCTATGGCCTCTTCCTTTTCAATTGCTGTTCGGCTCCGATTCTCATCACGGAAATACTCTCTAGCTCGGGGAAGAGTTCCATGTACTATCTATATATAGGAAGAAAGGTGAGCATAGCCATCTTCAAATGGAGTATGATGTTTCCGACATCATATTTTGGGATGCCAGGTTAATACACCGGTCACTCTATTAATTTTAAGTCGGAATATCAAAATACTCTATAAAGTGACATTATATTTTGAGATGTCAAAGTTAATATATTGTTATCACATTAAGATATTAATCTTAAGTTGGAATATAAAAATCAAGTTAAAATATCAAAATTATCTATAAAGTGATATTATATTTTGAAAAGTTAACACACTCTCACCCCATTAATCTTAAGATACCATTGGTGGGTATATCTTTCACTTACAATTGGTCTACTAGCCAATTAGAAGGAGGAAAGAGCAAGATATTTTGAGAGATATTTCAAAATTACTACAAGTCTAAGAGAAAGAGTACAAAATTTGAGGAATAAACCAAGAGATGTTGCTACAAGTGTTCTAGAAGAGAATTGTAAATATACTGAAAACTGCAAAACTGCCAAAACAAAATATTGGAGAATCCAGTCCTAAAATATTTTGGTTGCTAGTGTGGGACCCTCATGACCATCCAGCCAATGGTTGTATGTGATCAAACCTGCTTTCCCTTGTAATGTTGTCTTTGATAGCAGGTGAGCTTTCTTGTTGTACTCTCGAGAGGTTTGAGTGAAGATGAGCTTCTTGAAGTGGCATTGAAGTGATCTTATTCTGTCCTTCCAGGCCAAGAGTGTGATAGTTTGTAGCTTGCCTTTGTGGTTCAACTGGTCTATGATAACTCTTGAATCCCCGATCAATTGAAGGTGTTCGATATTCAGTCTGGATGCCAAATGAAGAGTAGCTCAGGCACCCAATAGTCATGCCCTTGTGTTGGTGCTCGGGCCGCAACAGAAAGTCCATCTATAGATAGAGCTTTTATTGATTCTTATCAGTCCACCTGCGCCACTAAAAATTCCACTAAGTTGTGTTGCACCATCGAACCACCCCGTAGGAGTATCCTCAGTAATAATAGGTTTGACTAATGTCTTTTTTTTCACAATGTTTGGGTGTATGTTTTTCCAGCTTTGGTACAATCCAAGAGATTTATAGGCAAGAGTGTTGATAGAGGGTGGCTTATTGTCAAAGATTTTAATGTTTCTAGCCAGCCAAATAAACCAATTAACCAGTGGTGGGAGAAGCTTATAGTTGCGCTCGTTGGATGTCCAATGTTCAAAGCATGCAAAAATGGAGGTCTCATTCCAGATAGTGTTAATGTTGTTGTCCAGTACAATCATGTCCTAGACAAGGCGAGTGAATTTGCACTGTGAAAAGAGACGATTGATTGTTTCTTCATCCCTATAGCATAGTTGACAGATATTGGGGTCAGCCCATCCTTTTCTTTGGAGGTTATCCCGGGTGGGGATTTTGTTTTCGATAGATAGCCAGGTGAAGAGCTTAATTTTATGTGGTATTTTCCAATTCCAGAGATGCTTACGCCATCCATTGATGTTGTTCTGCCAGACTGTGTTTGCAATGGCTGAGTATAAAAAGTTTATTGAGATGAGGCATGAGCTATCCCCTCTGTCCCACAAGAAATGATCCTCCACGTCATGTAGCAAAATGCCCGCGCGAGTAAGCTCCAGGCAGTACTTTTCCCACTCTGCATCCAAACCTGTTGGTAGATCCAGTTCAAGACCGGTTTTCCAGCTTGTTGTCGGGGTCCTGTGAACAATGTAATTCCTAGCTTGAAAAAGAAAGCAGATATGTTTTGAGTTTAAATGAGAGATTAATTGTGGTGACAGAAAAGAGTCTTGGTCGAATCTAATAATGCGGTCCTTGCCGACTATGATAGAATGGCTAGAGCCCGGCTTCCAGTTAAGCCAATTTGTGATCCAGTGTGTCGAATTTGCTAAGTTCCTCCAAATCTATGATGCAACTCGTGTGTGAGGGGTTCCATTACAAAGCCAAGAAGCGACAGAGGTGTATGGTAGGTATTTGTCCTTGATGACAGAACTCCAAATTCCTTTTGAAGTCAGAACTCACCAGAGGGAGTTGGCAGCTAGAGCATTGTTAAACTTGAAAATGTTTTTGAACCCCCATCCACCCTTGATTTTTGGTTTTGCCAGCGTTTCCCAGTTGCAGAGGTGTAGCTTGCGGTGTTCCTTGTTGCCCAACCAGAGGAAGTTGTATGCGAGTTTTCTTAGCTTTTCCAGGACCGATGTGGGTATAGCAACAAGCGCCATCCAGTATATCGGTTGTCCTTCAAGAGCGGCTTTAATGAGTGTGTAACGGACTCCTATGGAGAGCCATATGTTACACTAGTGGCCAATTTTTTTTGTCCACCTTAGCAATGAGCCAGTTGCATTAATCTTAAGTTGCAATATGAAGTGGGGTGAATGAATGCATTTACTATGGAAAAAAAATACTAAAGTTGCACACGTCTTGTTTGCTTAGTTGTTGCGATAGGGTTTCAACTCCCAACGTGGATCCTAACCTTGGAGGGGTCGCCCCCCTCCAAATCCTAAAGTTTTTGCTTTCTGAGTTCTCATCTCAACTTTGGGGTGATCCGGATGGATTTCGGTGGCCATCCACCTCTTCCACTGAATCCCCATTTTGAGCCTGTGGTTTTGATAAACCATGATATTCACCCTTTTGATGAGGATTGGAATGTAATGTCATCTTCATTTGTTAATTACATACATCATGTAATTATTTCATATTAGTCTTATGTACATGCCTATAGCATAGTGTTAATGCACCGGATCCCATTAGAACTCTGTAGTTAAGCGCGCTCAGGCTAGAGTAGTACTAGGATGGGTGATCACCTGGGAAATCCTAGTCTTTTGCATGTCTATGGCATTTTATAAACTTAGTCCAATTTATCCCACATGCATCATGGGAATTGTTCTCCTCTCACTCTCTCGTATATAATTGAGGTGAAGGAGGCCCTTTAAACATGCAGTGGAATGTGATGTAAAGCTTGTTATAAATGAAGTGCAACCAACATCTCTTTCTTTTCAGAGATAGGCTACCCCATTATATCAGTTTGTGTTCTATAGTATTTTTCTCTCTTGTACATTAATAGAAGTTAGTTTTCACTATATTTATGTGTTCTCTGCATTATCTCCGTGTATTTCCTTGTTATATATTGCTTATATTTTTGTCTTCATGTCGTTCTCAAAATAATTTGGATCAGTGGTATCAGAGTAGGTTGCTCCTTGTTGTTTCTCAGAGCAGGTCCCCGATGAGGTCAAGGTATAGAGAGTTGGGTCTCGAGCTAATTTTGCTTGAAGACAACTGCTCTCACCAACCCAAGTTACCTCCCATGGTGGAAGAAAAGAGAGATGACAAAGCAGGAGATCCTTTCAAGACGTTGCTCGAGGAAGCCCTCATGCGACAAAGGAATGAGATGATGGACAACTTTGCTCAGATCCTTTGAAGTCTATCGATGGCAATGATCGAGGCATCTTCGACAAGAAGCCATTTCGCAAGTGCAACACCCTTCAAAGTACAAGTCAATTTTGATATCTCCTTATTTAAAGGCCAGATAGATGCAGATGATCTAGACAAATGGTTGAATCTGCTAGAAGGTTATTACTTTGTCCAAAAAAATTCCAACAATGAAAATATCACCTCCACGCTCCTTAAAGCTCTTCCCCATGTCAGATCTTGGTGGGAAGGTTATTGGGAGAGGTACACCGCAGATGAATCTACACTATTTTGGAGAGAATCCACTTAGGCGACCTTTGTAGATGCCCTAAAGGAGGAGTTCTATCATGTCGGAAACTATGATGACCAATACATGAGATTGACAACCCTACGTTAGAACAGAGACTAGACGGTGTCGGAGTACACCAACATATTTCATACCTTGCGCTCAAAGCTGGGTATCAAAGACTCTGAGCAGCACTTGGTTTTGAAGTACCGTAGTGGTCTACATAGGTACATCCAAACAAAGATGGATTTCTCAGACATCTCCTCACTGGGAACTGCTTATCGATATGCAGTCAAAATTGAGCAGAAATTCAAGCAGCGAAGTAAGTGGGAGAAGCATGGTAAAGGAAAATCTAACTCACATAATGAAGGACAGAGCAAGGAAGGCCAACCTTAAGAGAGCTAGTCCCAAATGCAGACAAAGAAGGGTAACGGGAAGTCTAAGAAAGACACCAGAAAGTGGTGTGAGTTCCACAACAACCCTTGGCACAACACTGATGAATGTCGCTCAATACAGTCATTGGTGGTCGAGCTCAGAGACAAAGAGTCAAACCCCGACTTGGACCCTGATTTAGAAAAATAATAAAAGGAGACAGATCATTGATGCAGAACCCACTGCTACTTTCGCAACTACAACAATCCAACCAGAAGAGGATCCTGAGGAGGAGGAGTGACTCTTCCATTCATAAATGTGGGTAAAGGGGACCCCATTGCATTTTATTGTTGATAGTGGAAGCCAAAAGAACATCATCACAGCAGAGGTTGTCAAGCAGTTGGATTTGCCAACAACACCACACCCTCAACCATACAACATCGGGTGGCTTCGCCAAGGTCAAGATCTTCGTGTTAGCCAGTAGTGTCGCATGTCCTATGACATCAAGCCCTTTAAGGATGAGGTATTGTGTGATGTTGCCCCACTAGAATTTTGTGATGTTCTATTAGGCCATCCATATATGTGGAGATGTCATGTTGTTTATGAGTCTCGACCCTGTAGCGTCCTTGTTACTCTGGGGGGTCAGCTATACAAGTTACCAGAGGTAGTTTTGACTATTTTCCTACCAAAACAATGTCACAAAGTAATATCTCATAATGCAAAGTTTAGCCTCTTCACAGTCCGATCAGAAGGCGAATAGAAGGACACTGCAACCATTGCAACCTCAACCCAAGACCTTTCTATCCAGCAAAAGCAGATCGACAAGATTGTAGAAGAGTACCAAGATGTTCTTGTTGCACCTATAGGGGTGCTTCCACACTGCCCAGTCAAGAAAGGTTATAACATAACCCTTCATACTTTTCATGTTGCATCTTCATTGATATAGTCCTCCCACACTCAGGTAGATCATGCAGCTAGATTGGTTAAACGGATCCAACCCCTCCAGCAACAGGTTCATGACAACCTTCAACAAGCTAAGTAGGACAACTTCTTCAGCAAGGCAAGCAGCGCACCTAGCTTCAAATTTAGCAGAAGTCTCGTCATCTCCAAAGGGAACTTGACGCAATGGGGACCATTGTTTCTTAAGGGGGGAGGAATGATCCAGATGGATCTCGATGGCCATCCACCTTTTCCACGGAATCACCATTTTGAGCTTGTGGTTTTGATAAACCATGATATTCACCCTTTTGATGGGGAATGGAATGTAATGTCATCTTCATTTGTTAATTACAGACATCATGTAATTATTTCCTACTGGTCTTATGTACATGCCTATAGCATAGTGTTAATTCGTCGGATCCCATTAGAACTTAGCAGTTAAGCGCGCTCGGGCTAGAGTAGTACTAGGATGGGTGACCACCCGGGAATTCCTAGTGTCTTACATGCCTATGGCATTTTATAAACTTAGTCCAATTTATCCCAGATGCATCATGGGAATTGTTTTCCTCTCACTCTCTCATATATAATTGAGGTGAAGGAGGCCCTTTAAGCATGCAATGGAGTGTGATGTAAAGCTTGTTCTGAATGAAGCGCAACCGACATTTCTTTCTTTTCAAAGATAGGCTACCCCATTATGCCAGTTTGTGTTCTACAATGTTTTTCTCTCTTGTTCATTAATAGAAGTTGTTTTTCACTATATTTCTGTGTTCTTCGCATTATCTCTGTGTATTTCCTTGTTATATATCGGTTATATTTTTGTCTTCATGTCATTCTCAAAATAATCTAGATTAGTGGTATCATAGCAGTGTACTCCTTGTCGTTTCTCAGAGCAAGTCCCCGACGAGGTCAGGGTATAGAGAGTTGGGTCTCGAGCTAATTTCGCTTGAGGATCTATGCGGAGGTTGATCTTGAAAGAGGGTCTCCCATAAGCAAATCTTCTAACTTTGGATAATTGGAAGAATGTACAACCCCTAAAATATGAGCAGTTTCCTTTTGAATGCAAAATCTACCATAAATATGGGCATTTTACGAAAGATTGCAAAATGAATCTCCAGGCCTCTTAATCGAATTCAGAAAAAAGAAGATCAGTGGCAAAATGTAAAAAAAAAAAATGAATACCAAGCAGCCAACCTCAACTTTTCTTCCCAAATCAACTCCCTCGACCCCCTCTGGATCCAAGCATGCAACTGTGTAATCTCAAGTAGTCGAGACTCTTCCTATTTAATACTCAAATCAAGCCCATTAGTCCCCAAGCCACCCTAAGGGAGGAAGCACAAGATCTAAAGCTAATATGTATGAAAGTTTATCCCAAGAAGATCCAATCGCTTTCTTCAATATAATAGCTCCTTTAATTTCCTTTCATGCCTCGTCATTTCCACCCAGATTGTCTACATTTCCAAAAATATAGGAAGCATCATCTCCTGTAGCTAATGAGGACACCCTGTTAGATAGATTAGAAGAAAATGACAATATCCCAGAAAAATAATAGTACTCATCATGTATTTTAACCCAGGGAAAAAAAAAAAACATCAACAATTAGAAGAAGAAGACAAGGAGGAGGATGAAATGGATGAGAAGTTATTGAAGAAAGCAAGTAGGAATCCAACAAAGGAAAAAAGAGAAGAGACAAATAACAAGGAAAAATCTTGGCCATTCAATCAACTATAGAAAAGTATTTAGGAGTTGGATCTATAAATGTTAGAAATCTTGGAGTCGATGCTCTACCACAAGGTGGAAACCACAAATCCTCAATGAAATAATGAATATATTATCCTGCAATTGTACATGCATGGGTAGTCGATCCAAAGTAGAAGCATTGAGAAACTTGATCAAATCTAAAAAGCCTACTATCCTCCTCCTCTAGGAAACAAAGTTAGAGGCTTCAAAACCTTGAAAAACAAGTAAGTTTCGGTGAAAAAGATGTGAGGGTACAATAATCAATTCCAAAGGTGCCTCTGGGGGCCTCTACACTTTATGGAAAGACCCTCTTCTCCTATTGGAATTCTCATTTCAAGCTCGGCACTGGATATTATTAAGCTTCACTCATCAACAATCAAGTAAGAGATTCAATGTTTATATGTTGATAGCCTATAGAGAAAAAGAAGATTGTTGGTCCTCCCTCTTAACCTTGAAAGACTGGACATTCTCGAAAAAACATCATTAGTGGGGACTTCAATGTGACCCTAAGAACCAAAGAAAAAAGAGGGGAAAGTTTAGTAAGAGATCCATTTAGGAAGTTCAGAAAAAATGGAGGATCTCATAGTAGAATGGGACACATTGGACATAAAACCAATCAAAGGAAAATTTACCTGATCTAATAGGAGACTCGGTACTAGCCACCTCGTAGCAAGACTTGATCGATTCCCTATGTAGAGTGATTTCCTTCTGCATGACAATATAATCTCCTCCAAAATCATTTTCCTTGGCTGCCTCAGATCATAAACTGGTAGCCTTGCAATTTTGGAATTTCTAGATTTTAGGCCACTCTTATTTAGGTTCAATCCTCTTTGGCTCCAAGATCCCAAGGTTGTGGAGATAATCTCAATTGAATGGAACAAATGGATCATAGGATCCCCAATATACATTTGGAAGAAAAAGTCGAAAGCTATAAAATCAACCCTCAAAGAATGGGAGAAGCACATGTATACTCCCCCAAAAATATAAAAAATTATCTCAGTTGGAAAGTCTATAGGAAATAATGGAGGAAGAAGACATAAGTAGTGAGCATCAAAAAGAAAAAATCACCATATTCAAAAGCTCCACAAAGTTCTTATATCGAAGGAGGAAATGTGGCGGCTCAAATCATGTAGTTTATGGCTGAAATCGGGGGATAGAGACACTTCTTTCTTCCACGAGCAAGCCAACGCCAAAGTGCTCATAAATAATGTTAAAGAAATCTCCCTAGATGATGGGTCAAAAGTGAGAAATTTCTCAGTAATAAAAGAGGTGGCCAAGCCTCGTTTCAAGTCCTTGTACATGGATCAGGAGGGGGTCAACCCAACTTCCACTGCTTCAATGTTGGAGCATACCCCTTCGGTAACCACTCGTGAGGAGAATGTTGAGTTGATGAAAATAATTGATGAAAATGAAATCATCAATGCAATCTCGAGTATGCCTCCTGACAAAGCCTCAGGCCCTAACAGATTCACTATCCATTTTTACAAAGTCTATTGGGATATAATCAAAATCGACTTAAAGAGGATGTTGCAGTTTGTTCAAAAATCCTGTAAACTCAGTGGCAACAAAAAATCTTATTTTCTTGCACTTATTCCCAAAGAATCTAACCCTTCCTCCTTCTCCAGGGTTTATCCAATTTCTTTATGAAACTCCTCCTATAAGATCATAACAAATATTATGGCAAGTAGGTTGAAACAAATCCTCTCCGAAATAATCTTTGGCAAACAAGGAGAGTTCATGCAAAGGCATCAAATAGTGGCCAATATAATTATGGTGCATGAAGCAATACACTCAAGCAAAGAGAATAAAGAAAAAGGGATGATTATCAAAATTGACATGGCTAATGCTTTTGATAAGGTAAGCTATCGATGATTGCAACTATGTGAGACATTCTTCAGGACACAAACCTGAGAGAGAGCCCCTGAGAGGGGTGTGTGGTTCTTAGCTGAGACAGAGCTGGAATGTAGAGATGGCCTCCTCCTTACAGAGAGTTGAGAAGAACTCCAGATGATTCTACTGTGTAACGCAGTGAAAAAGGAGATCTGCAGAGTTGGACGTGCCTGTGGCTGAGCACAAGGTGAACGTGTGAGTTCCCAAAGTGTTGTGTGCATCGTCATGAGAGAGAGATGAAGATGGTGTATTAGCCTCCTCTGAGAAGAGAGTTGATGATGAACTCCAGATAACTCTCATGTGTAATGCAATGGGAAAGAAGATCTGTTGAGTGGACGTGCCTATGGACGAGCACAGGTGAACGTGATCCTAGTGGTTGAGCACTAGTGAGAGTGGTTCTTTTGTGTAATGTAGTGTGCCAGAGAGATGGACATCCCTATGGATGTGCCCCTAGTGGCTGAGCACTAGTGGGTGTATCAGATCCCTTGCTATATTGATCAAGAGTCAGACATGCCTGTAACCCTAATTGTAATGTAAAGGGTACAGGTTGGCCCCACCTTAATGTAATTGATAATTAATGTAAAAGATAATTAATCTGGTTAATATTAATTATATTATGAGATAGAGAGATCGGCCTTGTTGTGCCAATAGACACTTCTGTTGACAGGTCAAGTCTAATATAAGTAAAGGTAAATTGCCCATTGAGGAATCGTATCTTTTGTGTGAGTTTGGAAATTTCAGCAAGTACATCTTCTTGGGAAAAGTGTGCACCTCTCTTGGGCGCTAGTCTTCTAGGGTTTGAAAGCACCCTCTTGTGTGCTAGGTTTTCTTGGTGGTGAAGGTCTTTCTCTTGAAGAATATAGCAAAGGATTTGGCTAGGTTTTCTTCCCTTGCTGAGAAGGGTTTCCCATGATACTTCTTGTGTTCTTGTGCATCGTGTTTCTTCTTGTGATCTTGGTTGTTGCAACATTATTGATTATGGCTTAACAAAAATGAAATGAACTTCATGCTTAAGCTTGTCTATTGAAAATCAACATGGTTCCAGAGCATAGGTCTTAAAGAACCCCTACACAAGTATCTAAAAAGGTAAATCGTCCTCCTCCTGCAGTTTCGTACAACCTCTAGGGTTTCTACAAAAATCCACATGGCCCTCACTTTATCAGCTATTTCAACACTTTGCAAGTGGACATTGAAGCTAAAACTTGGACTAAGTTGTACGGCCTTCCTCGGTGCATTTCCAGAGACCTTCAAAGTAAAATTCTGAGGATTTTGAGTTTTTGGCCCTAGGGTTTCTAGGGTGTCGAGATTTCCTACAGAATCTTGATCTTAGGATCTCTGCAACTCCTTGAAGAAACGTTTTCAACTCAACAAGCATTCATGTTACACTCTCAAAGTTGATCATTGGCAGTCATAAGCCCAACAAGATCCAAGTTTACTAATCCAACCTAATCATTAGGTTCTCTAAATCCAGTTGGCTAGGTTTTGAAGAATCCGAACAAATGAAGAACATAACTTTAGTAGAAGATAGGCTTGATGGAGCAAGCAACTTCAGCTCCTAGAAATCAAGGCTTCAAGTCACCCTTGAAGAATATGACATTTTGGATGTGGTAACTAAAACTTTACGAGATACAGCTACTGATGAAAGGAAGATGTAAAAGCAAGAAAATTAATCATCTACTTGGTAAGAGATCATCTCTTACCTCGTATTTCCAACCCAAAGACAACTTATGAAATGTATGAACCATTAAAAGAAATGTTTGAAAGTGACAACACCCTCGGAGCTTTTACCTTGAAAAGTCAACTTCAAAGTACCAAGATGATGAAAGGTGATACAGTTGCTATCTTCTTTATGAAGATATCAGAGATTAAAGAACATCTAGAAGCCATTGGAGAAATCATGTTTGACAGAGAACTTGTCTTATCCACTCTCAACAACCTTTCAAAACATTGGGAGCCTTTTCTTCAAAGTATCAGTGGAAGAGAAAGTCTACCAACCTTTGATTGTTTGTGGATAGACTGTACTCAAGAAAAACTTAGACTTAGAAATAGAGGAGTGGAAAACTCCCCTGATGAAAATCATGCTCTTGCACTTCATACAAAGAAAGGAGGAAGATTCAAAAGAAACTTTAAACAAACATTTAGAGATGAGAAGTCTTCATCAAACCCAGAACAAAATCAGAGAATAGATGTTTCAGAAATTCAGTGGTTCAGATGTGACAAATATGGGCACTATGCAAGAAATTGTCTAACCAGGAAGAAGGGAAGACAATATGCTTCCACCGCTGGCATTGATCCAAATCCACCTCAAAAGAATGAAGATAAGAGAGAGGAGAAACTCACAACTAAATATGACTACAAAACTAGGTAAATCATTTGATCTCTAAATTTATAGTTGATTGCATTCTTAATGAATGAAGGGTATTATCTCCAATATGGGAGTACTCAAGCCTTGGACCATTATCCTTGGTACGGAAGTCCAAGCCTTATTTGATTGATTACTATGTTGGTCAAGAAGACATAAAAAGATATAACAAGCAATAAAAGAAGATTCCCTACCTTCAGACTTCAGAGAGAGTTACTTGACTCAGAGGGAGTCAAAACAAAATAAAAAGAAGAAAGAGATAATACCTTCAACAATTCAAAGGAAGACATACAGTATTCTAGCAAATTCATATATTCCAGTTGATATGACCAAAGATATTACAGTAGGGCATAAAGAGGCTTGCTTAGGGTCAACAAAACTCTGCTAGAAGGCAAAGAAACAAGCAAGTCCCTCAAGGGACACCCTGAGAAAGCAAAAGAGTTTTTCAATGTTATCCTTCACTCTTGAGCCACTTCATTGATTCTGAACTACCTTGTCTTGAAGAAGCAACAAGAGAAATGGGTATAGCAAGATACCATAACAGAAGAACTTAAAGAATGATGTATGAAGATATCATTCAAGAGACCAGAAGGGAAGTATGTGGTAACTTCCAAATGGATCTATAAGAGCAAGAATGCAACTGATGGAACTGTCAAGAAATACAAAGCTAGATCTATAGCCAGAGGATTCTCACAATCAGAGGGAGTCGTCTATGATGAGACACTTGATCCATGTTGGTGACGAGAGCCTAATTTTGATGACTTATTCAGAAAGCCTTGTTGATGAATACAAGTAAACCTTGACTTATGATTTCAAGATGAAGGATCTAAGATTTTTCTGAGTCAAGGAAAATATACAATGGGGATATTAAAGAAGTCCAGTATGATAGAATACAAAAAAAACACCATGATGGATTGAAGAAAATAAATGATGATGATTAAGACAAGATTGATCCACGACTGATTGGATCATTGATACATCTGGTTAAACACCAGACGTAATTCATGTTATGCAGTGAATATGCTCAGTCAATCCATGAGCCAGCTGAGACAAATTCACTGGATAACAATAAAGCATGTATTGAGATATACATGAGGAGATATGCCTCCAATTGTGAAATTGAGTTTGCAGGGAGCAGAGAGTACAATGAACTAAAAGAGCACATCCGGTTGTTGTCTTACCATGAAGTTTACCATGATTTCTTGATGAATTAGAAAACAAAACTATGTGGCCTTGAGTACCACAGAAGCAGAGTATGCGACATTGAGTGTGCGAAGCCATATCGCTTCACAAGCTTTTGACAGATTTACTTGATCATGAGATGGATCCTATGATGATAACCAAGAGTCATGAGTAAAGCTCTTTGAGAACCCAATGTTTCTTGATGGATCGAAACACGTTGAGATGAAATATCATTATATCAGATATATGATGCAGAGTAAAATAATACACATGCAGTAGCTTCCTACACATGAGCAGATTGCAAACATCTTCACCAAATTAGCTTGGTGAAGAATACTTCCCTAGTTGAGAGGGAGTGTTGATGACTACAACCAAGAAAAAGTTCAAAGTGCATCTGTGTGAGACTTGGCATGATGAATAATGCCTCCCTAGTTGAGAGGGAGTGTTGATGATTGTAGTTATGTGATACAATCTCCAAGACACAAACCTGAGAGAGAGCCCTTGTTCCTATCTGAGACAGAGTTGGAACGTAGAGATGGTCTCCTCCTTGCAGAGAGTTGAGAAGAACTCCATATGATTCTCCTATGTAACACAGTGAGAAAGGAGATCTGCAAAGTTGGACGTGTATGTGGCTGAGCACAAGGTGAACGTGTGAATTCCCAAAGTGTTGGGTGCATCGTCATGAGACAGAGATGAAGATGATGTATTAGCCTCCTCTAAGCAGAGAGTTGATGATGAACTCTAGATAACTCTCCTGTGTAATCCAATGGGAAAGAAGATATGTTGAGTGGACGTGCCTATGGACGAGCACATGTGAACGTGATCCTAGTGGCTGAGCACTAGTGGGTGTATCAGATCCCTTGCTATATTGTTGAAGAGTCAGACCTGCCTGTAAGCTAATTGTAATGTAAAGGGTATAGGTCGGCCCCACCTTAATGTAATTGATAATTAATGTAAAAGATAATTAATCTGGTTAATATTAATTATATTATGAGATAGAGAGGTCGACCTTGTTGCGCCAATAGACACTTATGTTGACAGGTCAAGTCTAATATAAGTAAAGGTAAATTTCCCATTCAAGAATCATATCTTTTGTGTGAGTTTGGAAATTTCAGCAAGTACATCTTCTTGGGAAAAGTGCACACCTCTCTTGGGCGCTAGTCTTCTAGGGTTTGAAAGAACCCTCTTGTGTGCTAGGTTTTCTTGGTGGTGAAGATCTTTCTCTTGAATAATATAGCAAAGGATTTGGCTGGGTTTTCTTCCCTTGTTGAGAAGGGTTTCCCAGGATACTTGTTGTGTTCTTGTGATCTTAGTTGCTGCAACATTATTGATTATGGCCTGAAAAAAATGGAATGAACTTCATGCTTAAACTTGTCTATTGAAAAATCAACATAAGCCACTCCTTTTTATTTGATGTATTTTTCAAATTTGGCTTCTATCCTCCTTTTATTCAATGGGTCTCCACTTGTATTAGCAATCCATGGATCACCCCTTTAGTAAATGGGAGATCCATTGGTTTATTTTGAGCTAGTTGAGGGTTGAGGCAAGGTTGTCCCATCTCCCCCCTTCTCTACATCATTATGGAAAAACCTTTGAGCAAGAAACTGGAAGCAAAAAGGATCTTGAGGAATATTCCAAGAATTAAACTAGTTAGAGGTGTCAAGAGCTTGAATAACTCCCATTTTGTTGATGATACCCTCCTCCTGTACGATGCCACCACTATCATCGTTGAGCAATTCAAATAGTTTTTGGATCTTTTTACAAGTGCTTCAGGCGACAAGTTTTTTTTTTTTTAAACGTAACTGGAGGATTTATATTAAATAAAGGTTGCAACAAAGAGCACAATCAAAAAGGATTTTTTCTTTTGTTTGGAAACCACGGAGAAAGGTTATCAAGCAAAATACAAAAACCCTCTAAATTATTGTAGTATATCATGAGCCTTTCAAACTAATAGGTATGGAGTCTGTAGAAGATGCATAAAAGCTTTACTACTTTAAAAAACATAACTGAAAATAACTAAGCTATTGGATCATTAATGAGCTTCATCCTAAGGTGCTTGCTTCATTTGCTAGAGTTGTATTAATAGTTTCTTGTTGGGCAAGAAATTTTGCTCTTGGGGTTCATGTATTGTAGCCGACGAAGGAGTAGGAATGACAAATCCATTTGATTGTTTTCTAGCAAGATAAGCTACAATTTGTTCCAAATTGGCCAATTTGGTTTCAAGGACTGAGACAATATTTTTCTACATTAGCATAATACCCATAATAGTCTCTACATGAGAGTTAGAAATTGAGCCTTGATCCCCCAATTTTCCTTGTAATGCTTCAATTAAACTATCATGTCTTTCCAAGGACTCTGTAAGCTGCTTGAGGGCCTTTCTAGTTTCTCTAAGTTATGTATAGTCCATTGTCCTTGGAATACTAAATTGAGAACATGTGAAGAGAAAAACTAAAAGAGGGCTTCAAAAACTAGAAGTGAAGAGAGAACTAAGTAGGCCCACAACAAAAACATGCCCACCTCCGAAACAAAGCACATATAAACCACAGGAACCCAAAATCATGCAGACAGAGTCCCTCAAAGAAAGACCGAGAATGATAACAAAGATAAGTCAGGGCATAAATATAAGAAAGTATCAGAAACGTGGCACTGAAAAGAAAGGAGCCAAAAAATAATTTCAATGGGAATTACTGAAACAAACTCTAAAGGAACCAATCGAGGGAGAAGACAAGGAAAACAAGCTCACCCCCGAAGAATAAAATCCTAACGTTGACCACCGAGAATACCAAAAAACCCACTCCTTGCAATTTACCAACTCTAAGCTAATGAATAATGACAAATTGGAGTAGAGGTTCAAGATTACCCAAAATGCTTTAAGGGATTTTAGCTCCGAGCCAAGCTGATATCCACCTTGCTCGCTGCCAATGGAACAAAGGGGAAAAAACATAATAATCCCACACAGATTCACCGTAACCTTCTACAATTATTCCATTAAGTGCTTCTTAGGGGAGGGATATGTGTGAAAGTTAATGGAACGTCTCATTGTAGCCCCCTTCACTTTGAGTGATCCCTCGATCATAGACATGCATGTGTGCCAATAAATTTTATTATTAAATGTCATGAAGTGAGGGTTAGGGAATGCACTCTAATGTGACCACATTGTTGAGGGCTAAGGTCCCTTATTTTTCAAAGTGGCGAGGGATGCATAACAATCTGTTTTTAAGTTGTTGTCTCACAAAACATGGTAGAAGTTGAGTTTGGAGAATGAAGAATGGAGTTTCCTTATCCTACTTAGCATAGAGGCAAGTCGAACATCCGAAGAATTAGTTCCTTGAGTCATATGTTTGATGATGATCAGAGAGTCCCCATTCACTATCAAGCTTTGAATGTCGAGCAACTTAGCAATTTTCAGACCCTAAAATAGACCATAGAATTTTTGTCAGTTGTTGGAATAGATGCCTAGGCTTTGTTGATATGAAGATATTGTTTCTCCTCCGGGGTTAAAAATGACCTTTCCCCCCCACACCTGCCATTCCTAGATTCTTCTTGGATGCACCATAGAAGAAAAGGAAATCCTCCTTAATCAAATAAAACTACTAGCTAGATCTTGAAAAAACTATTCTCCCCTTGGGTTTGGGGGGAATGAGAATAAATATTGAATTGCTCCAACTAGATCTCTTCATTGCACTCAAGCGATTGTAGAGAAGAGAGGTGGAGTCCTTTGGAGTTGATGTATTCCGCTAATAGGGATATAGCTTTGTTAGCCACAAGTTCATGGTTGGTTGACTCTTGTCAAAATATCACTAGATTTCTTGCCAACCATAGTTTCCAACATATATTTTTTCGAAGAGCATCCCACAATCACTTCAGTAAAGGTTTATTTTTTAGGGACCCTTGATACATTTGCACCATTTATCAAATAAGCTCTTCCAAGAGTCTGGTTTGTGATATTGATGCTCAAATCCTTTCATTGCTTGTTGCCAAACTTGAATTAAGAATTGACATTCCAAGAATAAATGGTTGGCAATTTCTGCATGACCCAGGCATAGAGCGCATCTAGATGGGACATGAATCCCATGCTTTGCCGTGCAAACAAAATTTTATCATGCACTAGAATTCAAAAGAAAATGTTGATTTTGGGGATGTCATTTGGATGCCAAGTCTTGCCCCAAATGGGAGATCTGGGAAGAACAAACAAGTCTACCAACTGAGATTCATAACCTTTCTTAACTAAAAAATCTATAGTTCCTCACCCACATTGATCAATAGAAGATCGTCTTCTAGGAGTGCAACCTTTGAGAGAATTTACAAGAAGTTGAATTAGGGGAGAGAGACCAATAAGTGAAAGACCAAAGTTCTAGCCATTCCACCAACCTTTAGAAGACCAGGAGGAAATATCAAAGAGGGTTTGTTTCCCTTGAGTGTCAGGACAATATTTCTATGGATGTAGCTTTTGATTTAGAATGAGTGGCTAATTTCCCATAATGTTATCGCTTCATATCTCAATCTTGCTCCCATTTTCAGGAACCCAAGATAATCTGGGTTGGAGAATTGGGGTATAAGATTTAATCAGTTTCCAAATAGGGGAACTATCCCTTGGAGCAGGGTTTGTATCTAAACATATTTTCCTCATGCCCACCAAATATTTTTTGAATAAAACTCTTTTTCACCAATCATATTTATGTTTAATTAGATGCCAAAGAAGCGTTGCTCCCAATGGTAGATTCATCAAAACTAGATCCTTGATACTAAGACCACCGTGAGCTTTGGGAGCTCTAAATATAGCCCAGTGGACTTGATGTAATCTCTTGTTGTTTTTCATTTTACACCAACAATTTCTAAAAGGTTTGAATATTGGAAGACCGACGAAGCTAATAACATCGATTTAATAAGAACCAATCGCTCTACATGATTCATCCAATGTGCTCCCACTGGACAAATTTATACTTGATTTTACTTATAACCTACTGCCACATATTAGAAGAAGAGGAACACAAGCAAATAAGCATACTTAGATATTTGAATGATGACCAAACATGTTTATGAGGAAATTGAAAAGCATTAGAAATAACAAGCAACAAATTTTGGCTCACTTTCCAAGCATGTATCTGACATTTGTTGTGGTTGATCAAACCTCTAGAGGCTTGAGTAAATAAATCCAAAATGTTCTTTAAACTACTCTCTATGATGGTGGATGCACCTCCCAGTAAGACAGTATCATTAGTGAATTGTGAGTGGTTGATACTTTTGACTCCTCTTACAACTTGAATTCTCAGAAGGTTTCCATTGCTACATTTAGACTCTAACCACTTGCTAAGTGATTCCACCATTATAATGTATATTGGGGGGGGGAGAGGGAAGCCTTGCCTCAAACCTTTGTTTGCTCTAGAGAATCCAAAGGATCACCTATTGACAAGAGAATAAATCCAGGGATTGTTGATACAAGAAGAGAACCAATGGATGAACTTGGAACAAAATCAAGTCTATACAAGATGGAAAAGAGGAAAAAATATATTATCTTATCAAAGACATTTTCCATATCTATTTTGATGAGCATATCTTTGTCTCCATTAGATCGACTGGAGTGAATTGCTTCCTAAACCAAAGTATGTTGTCCACAATTTGTCTTTTTTCCATGTTCCCTCCCTGACTCTCAGAGATAATTTTGGGGAGTAGCTTCTTAGGCCGGTTGGCTATGATTTTGGACATGATTTTGTATGATGCATCACATAAGGAGATAGGCATGAATCTCGAAAAAGAGGAGGTATTCTCCTCTTTAGGGATAAATGCAAGAAAGGATGAATTTGTTGCTCCTCTTATCCGATAAGACTTGTGAACATATTGAATCATCCAAATGAGATCAAACTTGATAGTGTTCCAACATTCCCTCTAAAAATGAATTGTAAAACCATCTAGGCTAGGGGCCTTGTCTAGAGAAAGATCCTAAAATAGCCTTTTGAATTTATTTTTCAAAAACTTCCTGAATTGGGAAACTGTTTTCTTTGGGAGAGATCATAGAAGGAATATTTCTAACATGGTCGTTGTAACTTCTAGCGCAACTCCAACCTTTTATGAATAGATATCGACAAAACGAGTGAGAGCAATCACCTTTATCTCCTTGAAGTATTTAAGTTATTCCCCATTAGAGGTGGAGATCTCTTTTACATGATTTTTCCAAAGTCGGGCTCTTGCTTTTTTGTGGAAGAACATAGTGTTCCTATCACTTGCAGCTAGACATAGACTTCTTGATTTGAGCCTCCATTTCATTTCTTCAACTCAAAGGTCTTTCTGGTATTTGTGAAAGGTCTCCTTCTCCTTGAATAACAACTCTTAGGTGACCTTCTCTTGTTCTAATCTATGTTGGATCTGTTCTAATTTCTCCACACTTTCTTGAATTTCTAATTCATGAGGGGAGTAAGAGGATTTGGTCCATTCCTTAAGAGAATTCTTAGTGGCTTTTAATTTCTATTCCCAAATATGGACATGTGAGCTAACAGTCCCAACACTCCACAAACTTGTTATGATGTCCAATATGGTCTTGTTCAAAAGCCATAAAGGATTAAATCTAAATGGAATGGGGTTTTAGTCTAGGATTTCCTTAAGTTGAAGGAGAATAGGTTTGTGGTCAGAAGCATACCAAGATATAGTTCTAGAGGAGATCACGAAGGCACTCTCGAAAAAGGAACTATGAACCAAGAATCTATCCAATTTGGCGGCTATATGGCCTGGTCTAAGTTGCTTGTTAGTCAAAGTGAATCTTCTCCTAGTGAGATTGATATCAATAATATCACGAAACGTTATAAAATTCTCCATTCGATCCCTAAGAGGGTCTCTGACTATGCCCCCCCCCCGTTCTTTTTGGCTGAGAATGGTGTTAAAATTAGTAGCCACAATACTATGAACCTAATAATCTATCCCTTTCAATGTAGAAAGAGTGTCCCGGTAGTCCACTTTTTTCAGAATATAAAGAATACATATACACATTCACTATATTAAAGATCCCACACATATGTTGATGCACGAGTCTTGTAAGTAACCAGTGATGTGAATATTGACTATAATTTAACTGCAAAATAAAATTATTCCACATCATGTAGAGGCCCCTTTTGCACTTACCACTTGACCTTCACTACTTTTCCAAAGTTGTTTGCACTTAATCAGGGCTCCATCAACCTCTAGCTTGGTCTCTTGGAGTAGGACAACCGAGGGCTATTTTGACTTAACCAAATCCATTACCGATTATGACTTGTACTTGTTGCCTAGTCCCTTACGATTCTAGGAGAAAATATTCATCATTTTGCTAAAGATTTTTGAATCCCACCTTAACGTGGGTTCATGCCACTTTGAATCCTTATGGTTCTTGTGTGTTTTGCATATAGTTTGTCAATGGTAATATGTTGGCCTAACTCTTTCTCTTTTTCTGCTATTTTCTCTATCTTTTCTTTATGCATCTTTCAACCCACCCTTTTTCTATATTTCCTTCTATGACATGCTCTTCCTTTTCCTAATCAGACCTCTCGTCCTCTTTATACTAGGAAGTATAGTGACTAGGTGTTGCACTTGAAGAGTAGGGATCTTTATTTGGGGAATGTGGAAATTCTTCTTCTTGATCATGGATGTTGCTTTTCACAATTGCAGTGGAACAAAATCTAGATTTTCTTCCAAATTTGGGGTAATGATGGAGGATCTAGAATTAAACAAGGGAATTCAAATTGTTTATGTGGTAGGAATATTTTCTCCATTGGGGAGAAGTTCATACATGTTTCTATTTGGGTTGGCCACCTTTACTTGTGATCCATTCAAGGAGTTTCCTTCGGTGCCATTTGTTGGGTCTTTGGATGGGCCTACCAAGGATGGTTGTCCTAATACTTTTCCTGATTCAAAAGGCCAAGTGGTTGTCACAAAATATGGAACTTGCTTGGGTTGTGGAGTATTGGTTGTTTTCTTATTATTATACCTTTTCCCTTTTTACTTGTTGCCATTGGTCCTGTTTTTCTTGGGATCCTTGTTCCACTAAAGAGTTCTTTGGGTAGTTATTTACAAAATGCCCATATTGATGACATTGCTTACACTTAAAAGGGAGGTGCTCATAGTCAATAGGTTGTATGTGTTTCCAATCATCCAATGTTAGCTGGATTTCTTATGGTAAACATTTTTCCAAGTCAAGTTCAACACGCATATGAGCACAAGAAAAGATTTCATCCCTTGGTTCAACTTTATCAATGTATGCTCCTAGGGTGTTCCTAATACTCCTCGTAATATCATCACTCCAACAATGTAGCAAAAGATGAGGCAATCTCACCCATACATGAACTACTGAAGGTATGCCATCTTCAAGTTTAAAGTCTAGAGTCCATATATTCAGATACAACCCTTTGGTACCATGGAAATATGGCCCACTTCAAAAAATTAAATCCCTATCTTCCTTGGTTTCAAAGAAGAACACAAAAAACTCTCTGTCACAAAAATAATGTAAGAGCTTGTTTTTTATCAGACCTAACCACCTCTTCTAAATCCAAATCGCCATGGCTACGGGAGAGGGAAAAACCCCATTGAACTAACCAACCAATGACTTGTCTGCTAGCTTCACAACCATTTGACAGGCATTAGTTGGTGGAATAGGAATTACTGAAATCTTGTTCAATATTTTGACAAATTGCGAATGAGGGCTTTTGACATACTTTCTCAGAGAGGAGACCAGAGAATGGAAAGCATCTCCCTTATAAATGTTGGAAAATCAATCATTGATGGTTCATCACACATCTCTTAGGTTTAGTTGGTCAAGAGGTCGACCTACATCTGGATACAGTCGGTTGGGCAATCAATCAACACACTACACTAGTAGTTGACGTGCTTATCAATCGAAAAATCGACCAACAGTTGAAGACAATCGGGCAGTGGACCAACTGGCCCAACAATCGACTACGAGTTGGACGTGCAGTCAGTCGGGTCGAGCATCCTTTTCGAGTTGACTTGAAAGAGAAGATTTGACAGAGTCAACTCTAACAACCAACAGTTACATGTGGACAAGATCTTCCAGATTCTATGGAAGTTGGTTAGATCTTGAGACTATAAAAGTAGACCCCTTGATTCATTATCAATCATGGAGAGTGTGCAATAGATCATGCACATCAAGATGTGCAACATGCACTACGATGTTATGATCAGACTGTGCCCTGCTTACGTGTTGTAACAATCTCTTTAGACACCACCCTTTATCTTCAAATCATTTTTTTCCTCTTCGATTATATATAGTTCTCTGTTTCATGTCGAGTTCCACCCCATTCCCCAACATGATATTAGATTCGATGGTTTAAAATCTCGACCTGTTATCTGCAAACCTTGCTTAGTCGGATTTGTTGTGTGATTTACTCTGGGTTGGTGGTTTTTTGAATGGAACTTATTGAAACAAACCAGTTTATGTATGGATATCGAAGATGGCTTCCAAGATTGATCCTCTTGTTCTAAACAAATCAAATTATGCAGTATGGGCACCAGACATGGAAACCCTATTAAAGAGCAAAGGACTATGGCGGTATATGAAGGTTGTGATTCAAGATCCAACAAACAATTACGCAAAGTTCGTTGTTGATGGCAAGAAGGATGAGGTTGTAGGGGTTATCACGACCTTCATCTCGTAGGAGATTCGGTTTCACCTTAGTGGAATCGATTGTCCTCGACAAGTTTGGAAGAAGTTGAAGTTGTTGTTCAATCGAATCGACGAGAGCCACGTCATGTAGTTGGAGAAATAGTTGATCTCTCTCGATCCTCGTTATTTTGAAAGAATGGAGGACTATTTGTTGCATGTCAAATAACTCCAGTTGAAATTGGGTGAATGTGGAAAGAACTACCAGAAGAAGGATGGACAACTCATCGAGTTGGTCCTGATGAACTTGAGAACACCATTCGACGTCTTCATATCGAATTTCCACACCAACTGGCAGGCACACAAGGAAGATGGTAAGGATTACACCTTTGAAGATTTATGTGGTCTTTTGATTACTGATCAACACATATTGCTTGAAGAAGGCAAGCTTGGTGGTAGACACCAGACCCAATTGCTTAAGGGAAAGGGAAAGATGGATCCCATGAATAGAGTATGGTTTGATGCCTCTACACAGAAACCTGCATACCATGACCATAAACCTAAGAGATAGGCAGATGCACCAAAGTGAAGTCAAAAGAAGAAGACATGCCAGTACTATGGAAGGATTGGACATGTGGATAAGGTTTTCTATAAGAAGCGAGACGATTTAGAAGAGAAGGTTAAACACCTTGAAGGAGACGTGCCCATTGTACGTCGACCTGCTGATAATTTCACCTCCCAAGTGGAAACTTCTCAGGCCTTGTTGTCTCATTTTGTGTAGAACAAATGGATAGTCGACTTTGGGTGCACTCATCACATGGCTAAGTACGACTCCTTATTCACATGATTGGATGAAACTAAGGATAAGAGAATATATGTTGATGATGATTTTGCTCTGGATGTTGTTGGTCATGGTGATGTTGCTTGTCAACATGGGAAGATTTTCAACATCTATCATGTGCCAATCTGTTGTATGTTGCTTAGTTAACACAAATAAGAAAGATTGTTCCAGATCAATTATATGTTCATGATTCGAAGAAAGGTAAGTCGATTGTCACTAGCGGGCTTCTCGACTCGACGGACAGTTTGTACAAGTTTCGTGACACGACTCAACCTGAACCCGAGCTGACTACACTTGTTGCACACATTGACGAGAGAAGTCAATTTTAACATGAGCGACTCAGACATCTAACTTTTTTAAGTTTGCAGGCACTGGCAACATTGAACATGGTTGTTGGTTTGTTGAAGGTGTTTCCCCTTGAAGGAGTCTACAAGGGTTGTGTGCTTGGGAAGCATCATTAGGTGCCATTCAACTTTGGTAAATCATGGAGAGCACATAACCTATTGGAACTGGTTCACAATGATGTATGTTGCATTAATCTACCTTCACTAGCAGGTGCAAGGTACATTTTAACTTTCATTGATGATTTCTCTCATTTTACATGGGTCTTTTTCTTGAAGAATAAGAACTTTGTCTTTGAGAAGTTCAAGGAGTTTCGGGCCTTTGTTGAGAAGCAATGTGGTCAACCCATCAAATGATTGAGATCAGACAATGGTGGTGAGTATGTCAATTGAACCTTTGAAGAATACATGCCTTGATCTGGTATTGACTAACAACACTTGGTTCCTCGCACACCTTAGTAGAATGACGTAGCAGAACCCAAGAATCATACATTATTCGAAATGGCTAGATGTCTTTTGCAAGCTAAAGATCTGCCTCCTTGCTTCTGGGCATAAGCGATATACTATGCAAATTATCTGCTCAATCGCATCTCAACTCAAGTTGTTCCTTCCATGACTAAAATTGAACGATGGTATGCGAATAATCCCTCCATTGGGAAGCTTCATGTGTTTGGATGTGTTTCTTGGGCTCACATTCTTGATGATTTTTAAAAAGAAGTTGGATGCAAAGATTCATGCTTGCATCGTCGAAAACCTATCGATTGTTTGATCCTGTCAAATGACAAATCTTTATTAGACGAAATGTTTTGTTTGATGAGAAGTCTTATGGAATTAAGTTGTTGAATGCATCTTCTAGATTTCTATAGGATGATCCCTTTGATATTATCTCTGACACTAAAGTTCATGTTCCATTCTTCATTCCATCGACTGGACAATCGAACTTTCTTGTTGCTTCGACTAGACCGTTGACCTTCGAGTTGACTACTCCTTCGTCCTTTGTTTCGACTGGTCCACTAACTAAAGACCCTTCGACTTCTAATTGACCTGCTAAAGTGAACCATATTTCACCTATTTATTGTCTACCCAAATGGGCTACCAAGACAATTGAATCTGTTGGAGATGATGTTGGAGATGGATCCTCTGAACGATTGACTTGAAGTCAAAAGTAACATGTCAAATTTTCCTTGACGATTCGTGTACTGGAAACCTATGATCCTATTACCTACTCATATTCTAAAGGAAGACCTGAATGGAAACATTCCATGTAGACATAAATCGATTCTTTGTCGAAGAATCATACTTGGGATTAAGTTTCTCGACTGCAAGGAAAGAACATTGTGAAGTGTCGATGGGTCTAACAGACCAAATTTACCTCTGAAGGTGTTGTTGAGTGACATAAAGCATGCCTTGTTGCAAAGGGCTTCTCTCAACAAGAAGGCATCGAATACACTAAAACATTTTCCCCTGTCACAAATATGAACTCTGTTTAACTGATTCTTTCTCTTGTTGTTCATTTTGGATGGCACATCCATTAGTTGGATGTGAAGAGAAATTTTTTTCATGGAGACCTATCTGAAGAAATTTTCATGGAACAACCACCCGATTTTGTGATAGATTCAAACTTGGTTTTTCGACTCAAGAAGCCGCTTTATGGTTTAAAATAGGCCCTCTGAGATTAGTATCCTAAGAACGACAATTTATTTCTTCGTCTTGGTTTCAAACGATGTGAATCTGATCACAGTTTGTACGTCCTCCACACCAATGAAGACACTTTGATTGTTGTTGTATATGTAGATGACTTGCTCATTTATGCAAATAATAACGATCTCATCCTTAGATTGAAGAAATAGCATGTTGACTCCTTTAACTTGATAGATCTTGGCACTCTCCATTATTTTTTGGGTCTTTAAGTATTACAACTATGTAATGGATTTTTAATTTCTCAGTCTAAATATGTGATGGATATGTTGACATGTTTTAAGATTGTTGATTGTAAGCCTTGTGAAACTCCTTTTCAGTCTGGAGTAAAGCTTACCAAAACCTATCAAACACTCGTAGTCGATGCTACACTCTATTGAAAATTGGTCGACAGTCTTATTTATCTTACTTATAGTCGACCTAACATTTCCTTTGTTGTTAGTGTGGTTTCTCAGTTTATGTAGGACCCTAAAGAAAGCCAATGGAAAGCAGTCCAACGAATTGTTCGCTATATGAAGGGTACCACTCATTTTGGTATCAAGTATTGTCGAAGTTCAAATTTGTTAGTCAACTTCACCAACTTTGACTGGGTTGGCGACGATGATGATCGAAAGTCCACTTATGGCTATGTGTTTCACTATAGCACTAGACCAATGGTGTGGTTATGCAAGAAACATAAGGTGGTCTTTTTGTTGACTATAAAAGCAGAATATCATGGCATCGTTCAAGCAGGTAATGAAGCAATATGAATTCACCAACTTTTGGGAGAACTCGACCTTCCTATTCAGACCTCGACTACAATCTATTGTGATAACCAAAATGTTATACAGGTTGTTGGCAATCCCGTTTCTCACAGTAAGATGAAGCATGTTGAGCTCCACGCTCACTATTTAAGACAATTGTTTCATGAGAACGTTGTCTCTATTGAATATTTCAAAATAGAAGATCAGGTTGTTGATATCTTGACCAAACCTTTAGCTGAAGCTAGATTTATCAAGCTCCACACAATGCTTGGGCTTCAAGAAACTGCAATTATGGGGGGGGTGTCATAATGACATAATTTCACTTCGTGAATATCTAGAGTTGTGGGTTGATGGGGGGTGTTGTAACATCAAGAATTGATGGTTCATCACACATGTCGTGGGTTCAATCGGTCGATAGGTTGACCTACATCTGGATACATTCGGTCGGGCGATCGACCAACACACTACACTATTCAATTGAGTAGTCGACGTGCCTGTCAATAAGACAGTCAACCAGGAGTCAAAGATATTCGGGCGGTGGATTGACCAACCCAACAATCGACTATGAGTTGGGTGCACAGGCAGTCGGGTCGGGGATCCTTATCGAGCCAACTCAATATAGTGAATTTGACGGAGTCAACTCTAACAACCGATGGTTACATGTGGACAATATCTTCCAGATTATATGGAAGTTGGTTAGATATTGAGACTATAAAAGTAGACTCCTTGGGTCATTATTAATCATGGAGAATGTGCAATAGATCATGTGGATCAAGATGTGCAACATGCATTGTGATTTTCTGATCACAGTGTGCCCTGCTTAAGTGTTGTAAAGGTGTCTTTGGACACCACCCTTTATCTTCGAAATTTTGTGTTCCTCTTCGATTATTTGTTGTTCTCCATTCTCTATTTCATGGCATGTTCCACCCCATTCCCTAAAAATAAATGGGAGGAGAAGGATGGGAAGGGGGGGTTTCCTACAGTTGAATACATGGAAAACTCAGAGGCTCCACAATCGCTATGGTTGTGGATGGTAGAGTGCGCTACTTCATGTGACAAGGTTAACAATATCAAAAACTAGATATTTGGTTGGAATATAAGCTCCCATATCCTTCAAGTCATCTCCATAATATCATATGTGTTGAGAATCATGGACTTCATTCAAGCCCTTGGGAATGCCTATTTCATTGAGCAACTCAAAGACATAGTCTTGGCATGTTGTCACTAGAAAAATTAAATCCAAACTCCAATAGTGGGGATCTCAATGGCTAAACCCAATAGACCAAGTTATTGTAAGAAAATTGGTTCTTTCAAATCTTCCAAATTTCCAGTGCTCTACTATGTTAGCACCAATGGAAATAATGCAACAAGTTTCACAAGAAGTCATAATTTTCTTATGACAGAGTAGGAAATCAAACACAATTTGTTTTCCATTTTCTTAATTGAAAATAGTGAGAGGTCCCAAGGATCAAGTAGGCTTGGGAATTAAAGACCCTTCACTTATGAAATTAGTTATGGGAGCTAAATTAATCTAGAGGTTGATGTTTAGAAAGCTAGAATGGTGGAAGAAGGTCCTTTTCAAGAAATACTTTCACGTAGATCATAAAAGATGCATTGATGACCTGTTAAAAAATAAAAAAGGATTGCATATTTGGAAGCTTCTCAAAGCAGTGATTCCAATAATTCAATCCAAGATAACCTGAATTTCAGGTAATGGTAATATGGTCCACATTTGGAAGGATGGTATTGTGGGAAACATGTCTCTATACCATAGTCATGAGTTGATTTCTTTAAAAGGCAATATGGACAAGCATAGTTATAACACTCTATCTCATAGTTAATCTTGAACAATAATCTCTAGTCATTGGTTGGGATGGTTAATTGGTTTTCCCTCGCCTCGTCTAAATCCTCTAGTCTCTATCTTCTTTGCTTCTCTCAAAGGTTGCACTCCACGTGACTTATTTTCTCTTGATCATAGGGGATGGGGAGCCTCAAACTACATTTTTAAGGATAGATTTTTTCATTAACTTCAATCCTTTCCTTATCCTTAGCACCCAACTATTTGGAATTAGGCTTGGCACTCTAATGGTCTTCCAAAAATCGACACTTTTGTTGGATTATGGTCCACGAGAAGCTTTTGACTACATAACTTTTTTAAAAAGGGGGAATTCAAGGTCAGTCTTGCTACACCCCAGGTTTATCTAATACAAATATGATTCGACGCCTCTTCTTTGATCACATCTTCACAAAATAGGTTTGGTAAATCACCTTTACAATAATTCATCACAGATTGAAAAACCTGGAGTCTTGGAAGGATATGCTCTCCCTTTGGAGTAAAATTTACAGGGGGAATCTAAAAAACGAATCCATTCTAAGAAGACTATAGATTTCCCTTCCCAAATTTCTATGTTGGAAAACATGGTTAGCTCACAATAGGGCTATTTTTCATCATGAGTTAAACAATCCCAAATTAGTGGCAGCAAAGGAAAAAGGCCTTCTTACAGATTATATCAACTCAAGATGTAGCAAAAATTTTGATCTGCC
>ML778892.1:300659-325487 GCA_009831015.1 Picea engelmannii
TGTCTCTCTTGTATTGTGTGTCTTCTATGTTTTTGTTTATGCATTTGTTTTATTTTATTGCTCCGCGGTCCTGTTTTTCTAACAGGTACCTCTTCACTGCCAGGTCAAGCACCCCATTGATCTGAACCCCGGTGCACCGCTGCCCAATGGGCCAGTCTATTGCCGCTCTCTGTTAGAGAATGAGGAGATCAAGTGATAGATCCAAGAAATACTCCATAAGGGGCACATCCATCCTAGCTCATCACCTTGCGGGAGCCCAATCGTGCTGGTATAGAAGAAAGATGGAACTTGACGACTCTGTATTGTTTACCGGGCTCTGAATAAAATCACAGTCAGAAGCTAGTACCTGATTCCCCAAATCGATGACCTCCTTGATCAACTCACGGGGGCCAAATACTTCAGTAAGATTGATCTGAAGTCTGGCTACCACCAGGTCCTGATAGAACAAACAGACGTATGGAAAACCACCCTGAAGTCAAAGGAAGGCCTTTTTTAATGGTTGGTCATGCCCTTTGGTTTGACAAATGCTCCAACCACTTTCATGAGGACGATGGACGGTATCCTGCGACCATTCACCAATACTTTTGTAATGGATTATCTGGATGACATTCTCATTTCCAACAAGACTTGGGCCGAACACTTGCAGCATATTCAACAGGTTCTGCACACCCTCCGGCAACACAAGCTATATGCCAACTTGGAAAAATGCTCCTTCGGCATGGACAGGGTCCATTACCTGGGCTACATAATTGATCAGTATGGTGTACATGTGGATCCATCCAATATCCAAGTCATCCGTGACTGACCAGCCCCAACCACACTCACTTAGCTTCAGAGCTTCTTGGGCCTTGCCAATTTCTATCACAGGTTTGTGTTGGGATTCTCCCATATTGCATGGGCCCTTAGCCAAATAACCAAGGGTGGTGGTAAGGAAAAATTTGCGTGGGGCTGGTCTCAACAACAAGCGTTCAACAATTTGAAGCAACACTTATGCTCAACCCCAGTACTTTCACTACCAGACCTGTAACAACCCTTTGAGATCGAGACAGATGCTTCAAACTATGCAGTGGGCGTCGTTCTCACTCAACATGACCACCCCTTGGCCAATCATAGTGAGACACTATCAGATGTTGTCCTTAAGTACCCTACTTACGACAAAGAAATGTACTCTGTTGTGTAAGCCTGCCGCTAGTGGAGAGATTACATTCTTGGGAAGGAGACAATCATCCACACTAATCATAAGCCATTGTAGTTCATGCAGACACAAGGAAAATTGCAGAATGATTGCCATCAAAAGTGGTCCACATACTTGCAACAATTCCATCTCAACATCAAGTATAAAACATGAATCACCAATTGCATCGTTGATTGCCTCAACAGACCGCCAGTCGTAGCACTCACCATAGTGCTAGACTCATGCGGCCATGAGACCTCTGGATGCCCCCAACTCTATGAGACAGACGTAGACTTTGCCACCACCTACGAAATGTTGGGTGCAAACGCAGTTGTCAATAATTTCGATCTTCGGGATGGGCTGTTGTGTCGTCTAGGCCATATCTCTGTTCCATCAAGCAAGCGAGCGAAGATGATCTGGGAAGCCCATTACAGTTGGGTGGCAGGACACTTTGGCATCGAAAAGACAGTGGCAATGCTACAAAAACATTTCTACTGGCCGAAACTTCAATAGGAGGTCAGCAAGTATATAAGGTCCTGCACTACCTGCGCTATTGCCAAACCTACCACTAAGAAACAGGGTCTGTACACCCCTCTTCCTACTCCTGACAGGCCATGGGAATCCATCTCAATGGACTACATGTCGGGCCTCCCATCCACCAAGTGGGGAGATGGCTGCGTTTTTGTGGTTGTTGATCGCTTTTCTAAGATGGTGATTCTGGTTGCCTGCAAGAAGAACATCATAGTAGAGGCCACTGCCAAGCTCTTCTTTGGATGAGTCAGGGTACATTTTGGAATCCCATAAAAAATTGTCTCAGATTGGGACAGTCGATTTCTCAGCACATTCTGGTCGAGCCTATGGTCACTGCTGGACACCAAGCTCACCAAATCCATGACCTTCTACCCCTAGACAGATGGCCAAACCGAGGTCGTCAATTGAATGACCGTGCATATCCTTCGCATGTATAATTCAAATCACCCTCGCAAATGGGATGAGAGCCTTCCCTATGTCCAACATAGATACAACCGAGCCCTGCACAACTCAACCGTCCACATCCCCTTTCAGGTGGGGTTGAGATTCCAACCATTGGGTCCCATAGATGTTGCACTTCCCCTTGCGGTCACCTTGACCGACTCATCTCCTTCTCCAACTGAAGCTGACAAAGACACCTGGTTCATTGAGCGAATCCAGCACATCCGCCAACAGGTTCAGGATATCCTACATAAGTCTAATGACAAGTACAAGCAACACCATGATCAACATCGGGTGCCACATAAGTTTCAAGTGGGCGACAAAGTTTGGTTGCACTTGCAGAAAGAACGACTTACAGGACCCCATCGGAAGCTTCACCCACTCCATTATGGTTTGTACACCATCACCAAGGTCGCGGTGGATAATTATTTTGAGCTCAACATTACTCCTTTCCTTGGCCTGCACCCAGTGTTCAACATGGATCTCCTTCGCCCCTATTTCCCACCATTATTGGACACCTCAAACGTAGAAGAGCAGCTAACACCAACAGAGCTCAACACCGACTGCATACAATAGGCATCCAGTGATCAGATTTGGGACACACATATCAAGGGCACTCGACAGCAAAGGATCCAACTTTATTGAGTCATCAAAGCAGGGCAACTCCTGCACCAAGGCAAGTGGCTCACCCGGGGCCAAATTCAACAAAAATTTCCTCATTTGATGGGGGAACTCAACACAATGGAGAACATTGCTTCCTAAGGAGGGATGATTGATCCCTGTGGATATCGGTGGCCACCCACCTCTTCCAACTGGCTCAAAACAGTTTTCTGACAATTTTGGCAATTTACTATTTTTAGCGGTTTTAACTTCCGGGACCATTTTGAGGGCCTAAATGAAGGTTTTTCAGGATTGAGATTCTAAAATATATCCAAAGGAATGATTGAGCCCCCAAAATGAATCTCCTCGATGATACCTTTCCAATGGGCTATCATACGCCTAAAACGTAGATCGTACGCAAAAGTTACGACCCCGGGAAGTTGATGTACTAACTTACCCAAACGAGGCCCACATAACTTTTGGCGCTTCATCTCCTAGGGTTAGGTTTTTGGATTTCTAGGGTTTTTGGCATTCCGGTTTATTGTAAAAAGGCCTTCAGAGCTTCATTGTAATCATCTTCTTGCGAATGAGCACAACCGTCACATCTCTTCTCAGAGATAAGCCGCCACCATTCTAGCAAGCTTGTTTCCGCTGCATTTTATAGTTTGAGCTTATTTCCTTATTGAATAGAAAACCAATTTTACTATATCTCTGTTATTTTGTGTTAAGCACCTGTTAATAATCTGTAGTCATTTCGTTATGCTCATAAAATCCATATCAAGTTTCAGTTAAAAAATAGTCTTAGGTTGGAATATTAAAATTATCTCTAGAGTCTAATGTTGAAATTTGACATTCACTCTTATTTGATAAACACAAAAATGGTAACTATCACATAGTTTGATGCGCTTTAATTTGAGTTCACACAAATTAATCTAGTATCAAATTTGTTTCCTTCAAAATAAATTGTAACGCTTTATGAGATATAAAAATATTACCTTTTATATTTACTTCTAAAATATTTATAAATATTACAAATGGGTATATAACCTTACTTGAAAAACTATCAACGAAAAAAAAATAAAAATTCTTGGAAGCCCTCTTATCAATCCCCGACATTGTTCTATATGTATACTGAAAAACAAAATTCTATGAAAGTAACAACATTTTTGCATAAATGGTACTTACAAAAACATATCCAAAATTGTGTTTGATACAAAAGACAATAAAAAAGAGAAAATAACCCAAAATATTTATCCACTCACCAAAACTAATAGATAAGTTTGAAATGAATAGCCCCCTCTTTGATCTCCATAATGGCCCTGAGACTTGTTGCAAGATGAAGACCGTCTTTGGACAAAGAATTTGCATCGACAATCAATTTTGTATATACTTGGGAAAAGGAGACATGTTGAAACATTGTGACCATTTGTTTCAATTTATCATATATTGGTCTTAGAACCAAAATTTTCATTCTATACTTTCCCGTCACCCAATCTACCACCATAAAAGAGTCACAAAAAATTTGAAAACTTCTTACATTTTTCCTTATTTCCAAAATTCATAACCATCACATATTTCTAATACACTTCAATTTATGTTCAATAAAATTAACAAAGTGTCAAATTTTTTAGATACAAAAATATTACATTTCTTATATGCTTCTAAAAGCATTCAAAAATTTCACAAAAAGGTATATAACCTTCCTGAAAAAATTGTACCCAACAAAAAACTAAAGGCTTGCAAGCCCTCTTATCAATCCTTGAAATTGTTCTATAGACATCTTGAAAAACAAAATTCCATGGAAGTAATAACATTGTCCCATATATAAGTACTTAAGAGACATATCTAGGATTGTGTTTGATACAAAAGACAATGAAAAAGAGAAAAGTGCTCGACAGATTTATCCATTCACGAAAACTAAAAGACAAGTTTCATATTGAATGGCCCCATCTTTGATCTTCATAGCGACTCAAAGATATTTACCAATATGAAGACCCTCTTTGGACAAACAATTTACCTCCACATTCAATTCTCTATGTGCATGGGTGAAGGAGACATGTTGAAATACTTTGGCTGCAATATACCCTCATTAGAACATAGGTTAAATATAGGCAAGTATTAACTATTGTAATGGCTAACTCCTTAGGAAGAATCACGACTCTAATATTAAGTGTATAAACAAGCTAGTCGTGCATCATTGTAAGGAATCACTTCGAATAATTAAATCATATATATATTCCTCTAAGCAGTATTAAAGCCACTATTTCCACTACATAAATGTTGACTAGATCGTGACTGAGGGAGATGATATTCTAGAATGTGTAAATTATGTTTCCAATGTGGACATGGGTATTCAAACCTGCGTCTCCACACATAGGTTTGGGGTTGCTATATTCCATCACAACTCTCCCACCATTCTACCATTCTCAACATATCTGCCACCCACCATTGAATACACATTCTATAATCTTTATCATTAGTTCTAGACACCATTGTTCAATATTCCATTTGTTGCACCAATTGCAACACCAAAAACGTGGGGCCTTCAATTAACATCGACTACCATGGGTTCCTTGTGCAAGGCCAATAGGCAGTAGGGGTGGCACAATAGTCTTCAAATAGCCATCACCAACAATAGAACTGAGGATGAATAAACAATTTTACCAACCATAAGTATGCAACCTTATAAATTATAAAATTCAATAGCTATGGTAATAGACTTTTAGGCACAGTACAATCCAAAGGAAAAGGGGTTTTGGGTTGTCAATGGCTCACTTGATGGGTATTGGACTATTTCGTTTGAAACAAACTCCAATTGTCTTATATCATGAGAAACTCACAAACATCAAGAAATGCCTCTAGTTCCATATGCAACATGCCCTATAATATAGACCTAAGTGATGAAATAAGAGAGATTCATACCAAGCTAAGTGACAAAATAAAAGACACAAATTTCAGACTTGTAGACACAATGGGAAAAATATCCAAAAAACTCGATGATATGGATAAAATCTCCAAAAAACTTGATGATGTGGTCTGCCCAGTGCTGAAAGGTTAAGGAAGTTGGTCGCCTGATGATGGGGAAGCCAATGATAAAAGCCTTGGTGAATAAAAACCATAACTATAACAGTCCTAAGGTAGCAAAATTCCGTGTTAAGTAAGTTCCAACCCACACAAAAGGCGCCACAATCTGGACAGTGTCTCGAAGAAAGACTCAGTGAAATAAACATGTCTGTGAAGATGCAAACTAAACGCACCTAGAAAAAAAGACCCTACAAAGCTTTACTGTTCTTTGGGATTATCTTTGGGTTATTCTTGCACAACTTAGGTGGATGACAAAGAAGGCCCCCTTGCAGGGGGGCTTGAGCCACCAATGATATACCACTCTAGAAGAGCTATAATTCTAACCTTTTATCGAAACCTACGGGTCAAGGGACAATCTAAGGTAGATAGTTTCTATGGGGCATATACCACCCAAAAGGTAACATAGGCGTGTAAAGGTTTCCTTGGGCTAGATAGAAATCAGAAAATAAATGGGTGGAGCAAGAACTATAATCTACTCATTGATGAGGTTCAAGTGATGAAAAAAAATAATAAGGGAGTAATAAGTCCAAACTTCTACTCATCATTTCCATTGCCACAACATTCACAACATGGATTATTTTAGTGGTTTATGCACAAGACAAAATTTGGCGTGCCTAAGTTTGATGGAGAGGATGATAGAGAGGGTACAATATGGATAAATAAACTTGAATGCTATTTTGACATATACCAAATGCATGGTGATGAAGAGAAAATTAACTTTGCATCTTTGCACCTAGAGAAATTAGCTTGCGACTAGTTCCTATGGTATAACTCAAATCCCATGCATTAGTAAGAGACTGGGATATTCAAAAAGAAAATTCTCAAAAGATTTCAGGATATATAGATGAGAAGGAAGTTTTTTCCAAACTCACTCGATTGCAATAAAATAGTATAGTGGAGGAGTATTTTCATGATTTACATGTACTGGACACTCATGTGAAATACCTATTAGACCACAAATTCTACAAATCGTTGTATCGGGGTTGAAAGAGAATACAAAAATGAACTCAAATTGTCAGATATCAAAGATGTAGATCAAGCATGACAAAAGTACAAAATCATAGAAGAGAAACTCATGTCTTATCAACAATCATCTTGGCCCTAATCCTAATAACCTAGGTCAAAATATATTCCCCCTAACAAAAGGATTTTACCATAAAATGCAAGGAGTGACGAACCTAATTTTAGGTACTATAATGTGCCTAATTGGACTCTAGGCCACAAATGCAAAGACAAAAGGTTCTACCTACATGAAATAAATAACAGTGATAGCATAAAAAAGAAAGAAGAGCCAATTAGGTGTAGCTTAAGTGGCCAAGAGGAAAAAGGTGTTTCCTCCCCCACTTGAGTTTAAATCCCACTTTGTGACATTTGGTCTTCATGAGCCAATTGTTGTTGAGATGTTGACTTGACCTTCAACCACGAAGAATCCAATTCACCCTAGGTATCATACTTAGAATGAGGGGAAGTGCTCCGTGAAAAAAATAAAGAAAAAAAAGAAGAAGTAGGTAATACACAGGACTCAGAAACTAACAATCCATGTGAAGAATATAAAATTTCTAAAGAAAGGCTAGCGATCAAAATATCGTCCCAATACTCATTGTTGCCACGATGACGAGTATTTCTCAACCCTAAACTCTTAAAGTTTTTGGCTACATTAAGAAAATGGGAGTAACAATGCTTATGTATTGCGGAAGTTCACATAACTTCATAGATACAATAATATCAAAACAATTAAATATATTAGTCTACCCTACTTTTGACTTTCAAGTTGCAAAGTAGAATTGACCATTAATGATTACAAATTAAAATGTCCAATGTATGCTATGTTAATTGGGGAAGTAAACATTGTCTTGGGAGCCCAATCATCAACCACCATTGGTATAGTGAGGCTAAACCTACAAGAACAATTCCTAAGATTTTACGGGAGTGGACAAATACAAGTTTCATGGAATCAAGAGCCCTCCCATGCAAATAATCTTGTCTAGAAAAATGATTAAGAAAGGAGCTCAAGCTTGTGTTTTACATTCTTATTCAATGGAAGGAGCACCATTCAAGCAACAAGCTAGTTCTAAGAAAACTTGTCATGAATTTGAAGTAGGATATTGGGTGCTCATCCAATTCCAACCATACAAACAAAACTCACTTAAAATTTACAAGAACCATAATCATGTGCTAAAGTTTTATGGTTCTTACCAAATCCAAAGAGAGTAGGCCAAGTAGCCTATGCATTGGATATGCCAAACAAAGGGAAGCTACATGATGTCTTCTATGTTTCATGTTTGAAGAAAAATTTGGGTCCAATAACTCTTATACATAAAAAGTTACCCCTTTTGGATAAATAAGGGACACCGATATTGGAACTCTGGGGTATGTTAGAGTTAGAAACAAAGTCCTTTATTCAAGAGATGTCAATGAACACCTTATCAAGTGGAGGAACATACTAGAATATGAAGCTACCTTCAAAAATAAAGAATTCATATCAAGGCACTCATCTTTACCGATTCTTCAAGGATGAAGCATTTCAGGAGGGGGTGACTTGTAATATACCCAAATAGAAAGAACAACAAAATGAAAGAAGAATCAATTGGGTGTAACTCAACTAACTAAGAGGAGAAAGTTATTTCCTCCCCCATCCAAGTTCAAATCTCACTTTGTGACATGTTTTCTCTTCATGAGTTGTTGTTGTTGAGATGTTGACCTAGCCTTGAGCCTTGAAGAATCTAGTTTACCTTGGGTGACCATCCTAGGAATGAGGGGAAATGCTTAGTGAAAAAAAAAAGAAATAGAAAAAAAGAAAGAAGCAGGTAATACATCAGACTTAGAATTTAACAATCCATGGGAAGAATCTAAAAGTTTCGGCTAGCAATTAAAATAACATCCCAACATTTTTTGTTTCCACAATGATAGGTATTTCTGAATCTWGGACTCTTAATGTTTTTGGTAGCATTAAGAAAATGAGGGTAACAATGCTTATAGATAGTGTAAATTCACATAACTTCATAGAAACACGAATAAMAAAACAATTAAATATATTTATCTACCTTACCTCTGGCTTYCAAGTTGCAGTGTGTTKTGCCAGGCACTACAACCCTCTATTTTCTTGTAAACAACTTGTAAAATCCTTCCAAGAAAATGGAGCCCCTTGTATTTCCCAACTTTGAAGACTCTTCAACTTGTATCCTCACAAATATTCTTCCATTTTCTCAAAACATTCTTMTCAAGCTTCATTATCAGTCAAGTTATTATCTTTCAAGTGGGAGCACTTATTAAAAATAAAAAATTCAAGTTAAATTTCTTGGTTTTCRGGTAAGTTAATAGGAACTCCCCCGATGTATATCGAAGGAGTTAAMTTAAATTCCTCTAATGTAGATCAGAGGATTTACCTCCAACTTCATTGATAACAAAGGAACAACCTCACAACCCAACCCTTCGACGAGTTTTCATCGCAAAAGTTATTGCCAACTCCTCCGATGTATCAGAGGAGTTCGTACTAGCTGCTCCAATACTTCAGAGGAGTTCTTGTCATCTCTTATGATGAATTGTGACATACTTAGTGGCAAGTCTTCTAATATACATTAGATGAAATCCCACGAAGTCCTCCGATGTACAACGACAAACTTCACATCAACTTTCCCAATTTTTAAAAGCCTCACCTACCTGCATTTATGACCCAAACTTGCCCGAAGCCAATAAAAAAATGCTCATCCTCGACTATTATCGTTTTATCCAATGCCAAAAAAAGGAGAGTGGTTTTCAAGCCGAGATAAGCTAAGCACAAAATTCCTCGCCCCTAAGCGCTCAACACCCTGCATGTATCCGTGAATGCCAGGTAAGCCTTCAATTCCCTTTTTTTTCTTTTTCTTTTTTCACTCTCTAGGGTTAGGGTTTTTGTTCCAGGGTTAGGTTTACTTTTCTTTCTACTTATTTGCTACCCTAGAGACCCTAGTGATCCCCAAGACCACTGCAGAAAATTTCTTCACCTATTCCCCCCACTATAACCCTATTATATTTCTTCGACAAGCCATCAATATTACCACATATCCTTCTAAGTCGAGCCTAGTGCCCATGCCCTACCACAGTACAACGATACTAAAAGGCATCACCGATGCTCGCATAGCCCTGACCCCAAGATAAATTTTCCAACTTTGTTGCTTTTTCACAAGACAAAGGCGACCCCAACTGTGGTTGAGAGATCATCTACAAACTCAAGTCTCGAAATCCCTTGATAGGAGATTTCGAGTTTAGGCTTGGATTACCTTGCAATAAGACTTAGCGTGAAGCGATACAACTTCCTTTGTTTTCGGGGATTGTCAAATGAACTTTTTCCTCCCAATCAGAAACATTCCCTCCAATTCTGGTGATGATTATTGTCATAATATACATAACCTTTCCCCGTTGCACCAGGTTACTCATCGAAAAAATTAGCACTAACCTCTCCAATTAACTGCGGGGAAGTTGGCCCCAACTTCTCTGATTTACATAAGCTCATCAGAGATTTTTTTACGATCTCCCCTGATGTACTCAAAGGCTCATCACCAACCTTCACATCAACTGACCTCATGTACACTAAGCATATCAAAGTCTTTCATACTAACTTTTTCGATGACTTTCAGAGCCCTTGACACTAAATCTTTTGATAGTCATCAGAGCAATTCGTAAGAACTACTCTGATTTTGACTTTTGAGCATTTTTTTGGGTGATTCTCTTCTTTGACTTCCATCAATTTGCTCAACATTCCTATTATCATGCTTTCGTTATCAGACGACGATCTTCCACCAAGCATCAGCTCAAGTGAATCCTCGGCTATTTGAATATACTTAGATAGATTAAATTTTATGATTTTGTCTTCTTATATTGATTCCATATTTTCTTCACAAGTTCAAATATGTCGCTGACAAAGAAAATGACTAGCAAAGCGCCATCCACCAAGGCCTCTGAAAGTGGCCAGCAGATTGAAGATGAACCTGACACCCTAGGGGCCATGTATGATGACACCATTGGGCTCCTAGAGAAGGAAGGGGATAGATTCATATGGGGAGACATGTACCAGATGTTCAAGTAGCAGAACTTCTCCACTGACATCGAGGACCAAAATGAATTAAGGATATTCAAGAACATTAGAATATATGGAATATTCAGAGTGGCAACCCATGTTGTTGTATTCCCATGCGCTGATGCCATCACTTGGATATTGAAGAACATATATTTTAGGAACATATATGTCTATAACTCCATAAAGGAACCCATAGCATCGTTTCAGCCCAAAGACCTAGCAAATGCTATCACCTCAAGAAAAGGACTAGGACGTTAGACAACAAGCTTCTCGATGAGTTTGAATACACAACCAATGAGTTATTTCCCATATGGTACAAGGCAAACAAACAATTAAAACATAGACCCATTGGAGGGTACACCACAACCACACTAAGGAGGCCTTATCAGTACATGGTAACCATGCTATGCCGACTATATGGGGAGCCAAATGCCTCCTAGTTCTCTCTGTCATACATGCCACTAATTTATTATTGCGCAAACGAAGGATATTCTTATAACTGGGATGACATCTTGTCGACCAACCTAACAAATGCCATAACTACGGTTGTAGAATCTCAGTCGAGAACTTTCCCGAGTTTCCACATGTCTTCCTACCTCTTGGACATCATGTGCGTCACCCACCAATAATGGGGTGGAAATGGAAACCATCAAACAAATCCATTCACATATACTGCAAAGTGCTATGGGAGCACAAATATAGGACAAAATATCAAAAGATCTATGAACACTTTTTGTCTCGAAATGTACAAGTTTATATATTTCACACTAGTCCCATGCATGACCGAAAAAACAATAATTGTCATAAATAGGATCCAGGATTCGTACCTTATGGAGCATGGGAATTATATGAAGGTGTATGGTGCCACGAAATCCCCCCATATCCTCCCTTGGTTTGTACCATACAAACTAGTACTCCAGGAGGTGGCATACTAGACAATGATCCATGGAGTAAGGGGGATGTTATATCAAGTGAAGAAATCAATATGGCCATCACTCCCATTGTATGTTGGGATATACTAATTTCAAACACCAAGCAAGCACAAGAAGAAATAAACATATTTCTCTTGTATCATTTTGGATAGGAGAGGTTAAGGAGACACGACCCAAAGGGAGTCGTAAAAGATCATTTCAATAAGGTAGGATTGCCTTGGGAATATACAATAGATGTCTGGGAGGAATAGGAGGTACATCATGGTTGAAGAAATTACGACGAAGTCACCTTGAAGAGATGAGGCAAGCCCTTAGGGAGGATTGCAAATGAAGATAAAGCACGAGAAGAAGCTAGAAAGAAGGCAAAGGAGGAGGCAACAGGAAGGACATCTCCCATTTATGCTTCTGCACATTCAGGATCAACGGAAGAAGAAGAGACACTGGTAGATAAAAAGAGGAGAAAGAAAGAGAAGGTTCACAAGAGAAAGACCGATGCCACTAAGAAAAAGAGGAAAATTGTTGAAGAAGCCAAAACCAAAGCTAAAGTAGAAGTCGCAGCAAAGGCAACAACCTAGAAAGAAGCCGACGAAAGAGCAACAACACCGAAAGAAGAAGCAAAGAAGGTAGCTAAGGAAGCTGCAGATAAAGAGACAAAAGAAGAGCAGAGAAAGAAAGATGAATAGACTAGGAATAGTGATATAGTTCCAATGGACACTGATATCCTTGAAATATTAACAGTCGATGCCAATGGAATAAGTTTGGGACTTCGTACTCCATTAAGACCCGGTGATGTACACAACTCGAGGAAGTTTGTATATGACAAAGCATAAGGAATAATTGTGCAAGAAAAAGAGAAGAAAGTTCCTGTAACAGGGAGAAACCTAATATTAGTCATTACACTACTCCCTGTGATGAAACATGCCAACAAATATCCACTAGCCATAGCCTCAACTAGATCCGCTTTTTAGAATTTCATAGAAGACAACATCCAAAATCTATGCCGAAATAACTTGGAATAGGAGGAAAGGATAAAAGAGCTTGAGGAAAACCTCCGACAGGTAAAGATAGATGAGGGAACCCTCTGAAATTTCAAGGCAAGCACATAAAAGGTTAGGATCGAGATAGAAGAAGCACTTATCGACATGTACGTGGACCTGCATATGTTCCAGGACTTATCAACCATTATCATAAACTAGCATAGCTCTATGCAAACCAAGCTAACACAATTCAATATTATCTGGGAGGGCATGAATGACATTGATACATGGATTGCAGAAAGCCAGATGCACTTGTAGAGCTTTATTGTCTATCACCTTGAGAAAGAAAAATCGATGCCTATGCACTATACCACTGTCAGCAAATGGAACAAAAATGGGACAAAGAAACGACAAGCTCAATAGAAATTTGTTCATGCATTCACAAAGCAACACAAGAGCTACTCAAGTTGTGCAAACTACCCTAGCTAGAGGAGTTTAGAAAAAATCTTATAATGCAGGAACTGGTCAACAAGGTACAAGACAACACTAGTCACCGATGAATATTCAACGAGGCAACCACCATAGTAACAATGAACCTAATAGAACAACACCTCATTCAGCTGACAAAGGTCCATACTATGGTTCATGCATTCATGGTTACACTATCAAAGGATATGCAGACCCTTGACGACAACATAACATTGCACATTGCTACCATAGAAGAACTGACATTCCATAGAGTTGCATATTTACATGATCAATTGGAAATCTGGGTAGCATACCTCTGGGACAAGAATCCATAAAAGGACAAAATAAAAAATTCGAAATTGCCATTACATGCTCCCTATTTTGTCTTGTATGAACTACTCCCAATTTTGCCTTTTCTTTGTACACTTGTCATCAAGAAATTTTGTAACAACTTCTATAAAGGAATACAAAGAGTCACAAGACAATTAGAGAAAAAGAGTATAAATAAAAGAAGATACCCATTTTGAAAGGGACTCTTCAAGCATTGTATAAACTCAAGAACTAATTTCAGAACATATACGGTGTTGATTAATATTGAGAAGCTCTCAGGGCCAGTTTTTGAAAGAGAGAAGAACTTGTGCATGTGGTTGATTTTGCTGTGAACTTATTCAAGTAGAATGTATGTTGATCACATGGACTGTAAGATCAATGTTTTTTTGATAGACTAATCTGATGCACATAGTGTTATGTTACATTATTGCTATTCTTTCTTATATTTTCAAGTCCGGGTCTCATGAGTTGTTAATGTATGCAAAAATATAATTTAAACTTTTCTAGTTATATGTATGTATGTTCATGTTTCTAAATCTGCACCTTCATTTCAACCATTTGTTTGGGGTTTCTGGCAGATTTTAGTTTCATTTACAACTCGATTGATTATTATAGTTCGCTCATAGCTAGGATAGGATAAGATAGATTAGCAATATATTATATTTTTTTTTATACATAATCTTCATCTACATCTTCGCATTGCACAACCATCCATTTCTCACCCTCATAACCGACAATGACATCTGGGCCAAATTCCAGATGGATTTCCTAAAACAAATGATGTATAGTGTAATTGGGAGTGTGCACTGACGAGTACCCTTTACTATTGCAGGGCAAATTCTTCCCCTTCAACACAGTGTTAGGGGACAAAACTACTTCATGCGATGGGAAATACCATAAAGTAGAATTGACCATTAATGGTTACACATTAAAGTCTCCAATCTATGCTATGGTAATTGGGGAAGTAAACCTTTCCTTGGGATCCCAATGGTTGGCCACCATTGGTATAGTGGGGCTAAACCTACAAGAACAATTTCTAAGATTTATGAGAGTGGAAGAAATACAAGTTTCACGGAAATAAGAGCCCTCCCTGACAGATAATCTCATCCAACAAAATAATTAAGAAAGGAGCTCACACCTGTATTTAACATTGTTATTCAATGGAAGGAGCACCAAGCCAATTCAAGCAACAAGCTAGTTTGAAGAGAAGCTGTCATGAATTCAAATTAGGAGATTGGGTGCTTGTTTGACTCCATCCATACAAACAAAACTCATTAAAAATTTACAAGAATCATAATCTTATGCCCAAGTTTTATGGTCCTTACCAAATCCAAAGATAGTAGGCCAAGTAGCCTATGCATGAGATATCCAAAACAAGGGGAAGCTACATAATGTCTTCCATGTTTCATGTTTGAAGAAAAAATTGGGTCCAATGACTCCTATACAAACAAAGTTACCGCTTTTGGAAGAAGAAGGGACACTACTACTAGAACTCGGGGGTATATTAGAGTCATAACTAGAGTCTTTCATTCAGGAGATGTCAATGAACACCTTATCAACTGAAGAAACATATTGGAAGATAAAGCTACCTACGAAAATGAAGAATTCAGATCAAGGCACTCATCTTTACCAATTCTTTAAGGATGAAGCATTTCGAGAGGGGATGACTTGCAATATACCCTAATTAGAACATAGGTTTCATATAGGCAATTATCAACTATTGTAATAATTGTCTACTTGTGAAGAATCACAACTCTAATATTATGTGTATACATAAGGAAGTCATGCATCATTATAAGGCATCACTTGGAATAATTAAATCATATATGTGTGTGTGTGTATGGTTTCCTTCAATGGCCATTTGTTTCAACTAATCAAAGAGTGGTCTTAGAACCAAACTTTCCATTCTATACTTCCTAGTCATGCAACCTACAATGACAAAAAAGTTACCAAAAATATAGAAACTTCCTAGGTTCTTCACTACTACTGATTTAAGTAGAAGCTTTAAAGACATCAATTTCAAGTAATTATTTGCACATCCTCACCTGCCCCCAAATTTTTATTTATACTTGAACCAAAGAGTATATATTTTCCTTAAGACAAGATTTGATGCTTTCAAAAATTCATTTATTTTGTCGAGAATAGTGGAAAGGGGGTATATTCCTATTTTGGAAAATGTTTGCATTTCTAGCCAACCAAATACCCAAAGAAACTACCAAAGGAAGAGCTTTGCATTCTCTTATCTTCTTTTTTTCAAACCAAATTTAAGGCAACTCAAGACACAAATTCCTTGAAATCCTCCCCTAATTCTTGTCAAAGCTACCCAAATTGAACAAGTGTAAGGAAAAGCTATTAAAATATGGTCCATTGTTTACGATTAATGTTTACATAGAGTGCACCTCTGAGCTCCTTGCTAGCTTCTCTTTTGGAAAATTTCCCAAGTTAATGTTATGCTTATTAATACTAACCACATGAAGAACTTTATCTTCCAAGGGGATTTTTTCTTCCATAAATATTTACACCACCAAATACTATCTAGTAGATCTATGTTCACAAACATCACTCTATATTCCAACTTAGATATATACTTACGTAACATGGGATTTTTTACCATGCGAACTCATCTTCCTCATCTTAATTCTTAAATGACTTTGTTTTAATTTTTCTGCATATGTCATCCACTATTCACTCGCCTCTCCTTCCAATCTAGCTCCATTTGCCCATTTCCATCCTTGTTGGCAAATATTTGTGGTTCAATAGGGGTCTACTACTTAAGCATGAGTATAGATTCCATAATTTTATAGGGATACAATCAAATCTTCTAGTAATTTGTGAGCATGTCCACACACCACCCATGGATGTAACTATACCTTAACGTTTTCCCCATTACCTACCTTCCATACCAACTAGTTTCCCACCAATGGGAATGACAAGACAATGGCTTTCAAAACAATAGAAACATTTTGAATAGACTTGTAGTTACTCCCAATCCATTCTTCCACAATTAAGGGTTCTATATGTTTTTGGAGGAGGACTTGATTCCACATTCCCTTCTACAAGATAAATCTCCACGAACTCTTAGCTGCCAAATCCTTACCAAAAAAGTGCATGTCCTTTAAATCCCATCCACCAAATGCCTTAGGTAATGCATGCCACTTAACTAAAGGGATTGTTTCTTTCTCATTATTTCCTAAATAGAGGAATTTATAACACCTCCTACTAATGTTTTCCAAGACCCCCTTCAGGATATATACCAACGAAGATCGGTACTCTAGGATTGCTTCCAATATGAACTTAAGTAATATGAGATTTCCTCCCTATGACAACCATCTATTATACTAACATTGTTTTTTAATCTTTGCAATCAACACATTCCAATCATTCTTTCCATAATCATTTGGTTTCAAGTAGAACCCCGAATACTTGAAACCTACTTGGAAATCAACATGTTGATAATGAATGAATTGAAGAGTTGCTCTTACCTAATCCTCTCCCATACCATTGAAATTAACAATATATTTGTGTGCATTTATATCCATCCTTGATGTGATACTGTATAACTCTAGGATCTCCTTTGGTTTGTCTAAATCTCTTTTAGACCCATCATAGAACAACAACACACCATCCACAAATAGAAGGTGAGTGAGAAAAAATATATGCCTATCTTTACCCCTTTAATCTCTCTATTCCTCTTAGCTTCCAATATTGCTTTGCTTAAACTTTCGATGGTAATTAGAAATAATAAAGGGGATAATGTACAACGTTGTCTTAACTCTTTCAAAGGTTTGAAGAAACTAGATGCTAACCCATTAATCAAAATAACAAAGGATATAAATGATAGGCAGTTCATTATCCAACTTACCATTGGAACCAAAAAACTCAATATGGATTACAATTAATCTCAAATTCAACCATTAATCTCAAATAGAGTGTCAATTTTAAGTTCATCTAAATTTACGAATAGTTAATTTCAAGTTTACAAAAAAACAAGTTCATCAAAATTTATAGATTGCTAATTTTAAATTCATAAATATTTATATATTGTCAATTTTTTTTAAACAATGGATTAATGATTGTTTTCTAATGTTAACAAAATCAAGTAATCAAAAACACATTTCAATATAAATCCAAATACAAAGTAAACTATAGAAAACATAGTTAATATTAAGTTTTTTAATATAAATTTTGTATTAGATATAACTAAATAAAATATAGCCAAATAAAATTACAATAAATCAAATTTCGTCCTTTACATTCATGATTTAAACTAAAATTAAACAATATATGTTGAACCTTCCACAATCTCTATAAAATTAATATCCAAAGTCACCATAACTCCAGAAATGAACTAAATATCATAATGTTTCATAAATATACACAATAATACTATAATAAATACCATTGGTTATAGATAAAGTTTTTGAATTTGGAAATATTTATTTACAAGTTTGGCAAGGGAGGTTTTGGATTCGTCTTTGAAGTTAAATTGTGAGTTAAGATGGATCTTTCAATAAATTTTGATGTGTAATAGATCTATGATTTAATAGATTGACTATTGGGATGTATCCACGTTGGGATTCATGGGATAAAACATAAACAGAGCTTTATTTGCAAAGAATGATGTAGATTTATGGTATGGGGAGTAAGATGTATAATGTATTAGAATCACAACTCTGTGATTGTGTAGAATTGTAGTTGTAATAATAATAGGAATCATAATGCTCATCAATGTGGAATTTTCAACTTGTGTGTTGCAATAGTGTTCTCCTACTACTTTTCTATCACACCATTAATAGTTTTTAGTTTGTTATTTTTTTTCCTAATCGTGGATTCAAATCTTGTTAATGTTGTTCCACTATGCCCATATGGAAAATGCATATAATTTTGAATCAGTGGAAATTTTTCATGTTGTTTGGAAAAAATAAATCATTAATGGTTTTTTATATACTAACTTTTTGATAATTGAAAAAAAGGAAAATTATATTAATGAGGAGATCATCTTGTAATGAGTTTCGAATAAATCAATATGAAGTAAACATGCCATATCAGTGCCTCTCCAATAAAAAAAGAACAAACAATCATTTGCATATAAGAAGATCGACAAATTTAAAAACAATGAGGCTACATAGTAAGTAGGCAATATATATCACGAGATGGGGTGTTAGGGATAGGTGGCCTCAATGTTGACATACAACACGTCGAGTGTGAAACTTTTATAGAGGAATGAATACCGAAGGATTTGAGCCATCATGGATCAATCCTCCCACTTCATTCTTAGTTATGACTATACAAGGGAGTTTACCAGAACATTACTCTTCTCGTAATGGAAAAATATACAAGTGATTTGGAGTCCATTCAACTTGTGATTTATAAAAGGAAATGTAACCTTTACTTTTGGATTGCTGGAGTTCTTCAACTACTTCATTGAAGCCCTCTACAAAGCATAGTTGGCTTGGCATATGCTTTTGGCACATTAAAGTTATGACGTGGCAAAAATTTAGAGTTTGTGGAAAATATGAATAATGAAGGAGTGGTGGTGGCAGCATTGGAGGTTGGTAAGGGGGTTTGGTGTGGATTTTCGTGATAATGCAAAGAATAGATGCAATTGGGAGAGGGTTTGTCTCTAGCCAAGCAAAAAGAGCCACCAACAAAATCTCTTGTTGTATCTTATTAGAAATGATTTTCAGAGAATGTCAAGCAAGAGGCCTAGGGCATAGAAAATAGAGTAAGGATGAAATGAGGCTATACCTTAAGCACACGAGTGGATGAATAAACCACTCCTTGGATTCCAAACACTAGGTTTTCAAGGACCGGAGAAATAAAGTATTCCAAGACAATGGATTTATATCGGCATATTAAAGAGTTCATCGGAGATGCTACAAAATAGAAGGGAAACCAAAACAATGATATTCTTGATAGGTTGTACCAATTAGACAGTAAACACGAGAGTCTCATCAATGCTATTTGAGGTTCTAAGATTGACATTTGGGAGGAAGTTGATGAAGATGCAAAAACAAGGGAGGTGAAATTGTTAGCCTATGGCTTACCTTTACCAATCACTAAGTCTAAATTGTCATCTATATTTGTATTATTCATTTAGGATATTAGTAATATATCCTCAAGTGATGACTAATGAGTTAGTTAAGATTGCCTAGCCTAGTCATCATGCATGATTTTAGGATCTAGAGCAAATCTCTCTATGAGGTGGCATCACCCATTGTACTATAAATATGTAACATTGGAGTGAATAATGTAGTGTTGGCTAGTTAGCCTTTTCCGCCATATTGTTGTTGTTGTTTATGTTTTATCAATTGTTGTTGTTCTTGTTTATGATTTATCAATTGGTATCAGAGCCATGGTGAAAACATGATGAAAATATCAGAGCTTTTACGGTCTTAAGGGCATGGTAGCACCATGGGAGTTGTCCATGGGAGATGAGATGCAGCAGGAGCATGGAGGGAAAGAAGGAAAAGGAAACTTCTCAACTTTGGTGACTAATTCTCCAACCTCTCAGTAGTTTGAAAATTTTCATGGAACTGCCAATTTCCATGTCAAATTCGCTTGCACTTCTTAACATACCTTACTGAAGATTGTGCACACGAAGGAGCCACATATGGTATCTTCTTTGGAGTAAAACAGAACGAAGTAAAAGCGGCATGGAGTATTTTGTTTTTTTACCCAAACCCAAACGCTGCCCGACGACAAGAGCAGTCAAACATTCTTTGCAGTGCTTTATGATTTTCAATACGACCAATCCATCAATCTGAACTGATCCGAGTGAAGCGGCCAGCTCTTTCTAAGCAGAAGCCAATGCAAATGAACTTGTTAGATGTGTGGGGTTTTCCAATATGCAACAATCCTCTCATAGCTGGAAATCCTTCAAATCCCTGAGGTATTTTTATTTTATTTTGAGATTTGTACACTTCAATTTGCAAGATTAGATCCACATTGTGAGTTCTCAAGTAATTCTCTTCAGAACTTCTATATATATTCCACATCTGGGTTAGATGAATAAGCAAACAATTTGTTCTCAATCCCATTTCCAATTCCTAATTGTCAAGGTTAGAGGATCGATCTGAGGTTTAACCAATAGAAAGGTGATTTGGCTATTAATTGTAGTCCTGTAGAAGTTAATGCCAAATTTGGTACACATAATCTGTGTGGATTATTGGCAATGGATTCAAAGACATCATCTTTTAGGAATGCCCAATGGGGACGCTATAATAGATAGATGATTTGTGTTAAGCATTCTTGTGTCCCTGTCCCTGGATGTGCATCTTTTGTTGTAGTATTGATTGCGGTTGTGGCTAATTGTATGAGAGAATGATGATCCAATGTTCGAGGTTTTTAGCCCAAACCATCAAATAATAAATCCGTCGATCCATCATCCATCCATTCTGGTTTGACTCCGGCTTCGACTACCTTTTGCACCCGTTCTCCACCCGGCCATTCATTCACATTTTCACCAGTTTCTACGCACTGGCTTGGCCATATTTAAATTCCCATTTAATTAAACCCCGCGCTAAACTCTCTCAGTTCCAACCATTTCTCTACCTCGACATCTCAAGCGACGAAAATTGATATCTGAGTGGGTCATGAAATCTATGTGTATTCCTATAAGAACGAATGTTCTCTGTATGCATGTGATCTGCAACTGAATCGTCCCCTATCGAACAACGAAGGCCCCTGGATCGAATGACTGCACAAATCTGAATCGTAGATCTGGAATAACTGTTCTACATTAGACAAAAGAGGCTGGAGCAATTGGCAAGATCGATCCAAAATAGTGCAATGATCTACTTGAAAGTGCAACGATCTATTTGGGCATTTGTTGTTAAGGGTTTATTCTATTAATCGACCCTTTACGGGTTTGATCCTTTTATGTCGAAGGAGACCCAAGCCATCGCAGGGGTCGTGGGAAAGCTCGTACCAGTCTGATGTCAACCTGAGTTGGATCAATTGTTTGAAGTGATGAAGGTGTCAGATCTGGCAGAACGTTTCATATCTGTATGGAAGTCTCATTGCCCCCTACTGCAAGCATGATGGGCTTCAAAGTCCAAGGAAACAGAAAAAGAAGATTTGGTACGAGTAATAGAATCACAACCCATCTTGGGGTTGCTCAGTCTCGTTGTGTCATTTGGTAAAGACCAAGTGTTCTACCATGCACCCAAAAGGTAGCAGAAAGTACAGAGCCCAGTGACTCCCAAGATCCAAGTCACACGTTTTTTTCTTAGATTCCAACTGGTGTAATTTGGGAGATCCACTGTAATCCTTCCCCATTCTATCCTCCTATATATCTATCCAACACAATCGTTAGATACTTCAAATCCCCTGCTAACAATTTCAACGCTTTAACGTCACCAAGTATTATCAGCTAAAACTTTACAGGGGCATAATTTATCCTCAACTCCTCTCTTGGGTTCAGTCTACATACTTTCTAGATCGCAACCCATGTGCTAGATCTCAAAAATCGGGAATTCCTAGATGGCAAACTGGTTTCCAATCAAGCACAAACTGAATTTAATAATTTTTCTCAAAAAATGTGGGGAACATTCGGGCAAGGAGCCCTCYGCCATTACACTTCCATCTTTTTGGTTAAACGATTATTGAAATCCTTTTTGAATGGCATATGCTTTATAAAGAATATTTTATTAAAATATTCTCTATGAACAACTTTTGGAGTGATAAGAAGTATTTTTAGAATAAAATGATGGTTTTTTCACTTTTATTGGAGGGTAATATTGTATAAAAGAAATTGTCAAATTTTGACAAGTTTCGTTTCATTGAAAGGATAGATATCTTGACAAGTGTGAGAGCTAGTTGTATCAAGAAAAGAATTATAATAAAAATGATATTTTTTTGTGCCGTTGAAGTGTCCTAGATCCGCCCGAAATTGAATAAGGGGATCTTAGGAACACCTTGCATTGTGTGYGAYGGTGAATGATTCCTTGAACRTTTTCATAGTGTTTTGTGTCTAGTTTTGACACTACGCTTGTAATTTATCGTACAACTATACGCACATGGAATCCACAACAAGATAAGCACACAAATTAATGCCAGTGAAACACATACATGAAATTCAAGCTCAAATTCATGTCATTCAAGCATATGTGAAGAACACTCTCAAGCATTCAAGTCGTCAACTACATCAGTAATGGACAAATCAAAGTTTTCGAAACCAACATATCATGGAGCATTTGAAGTTAAATTGTAACTTGCAAACAATGTTTGTTGTAAGATTACTTAATCAGGATATATTGTAACTTGCAAATAGTCCTTTTGTAAGTTTACTTGTCTTTTTGAAATCAAGTTGAGTTGAATTGAATTTTTCATACAGTGCATTTTCGGTTGAGCCCGACACCCTATAGTCATTTTGAGTCGCAATTGACAAGGATGAGTACTTGAAACTAAAATCATTGTAAACATCAAGTTTTGGATGCATTTTCGGTGGTAACCGACATCCTCAACTTCTTGGAAGAAAGCAATAAAAGTACAAGCGAGCGAGAAGAGCAAGTGAACAAGAAGTTCAAGCAAGGCAAGTTCAAGTGAGTGTGAATAGCAAGCGAGCGTGAAGTTCAAGTGAGTGATTAAAGTAAGCGAGTTGCAGATAATCCTTCTTCTGTTGAGTCAAAATTGTAATAAGGATCTACCTGCACAAGGAGACCTTTTTTAGTGTTTTAAAATGGCTTGAAGTCTCGAATTATTAGAGTTACTGAACACTCTAATAAACACCACTGAAGACAACACAGTGATATTGAACAAAACAACTATTCAATCAGTGCTAACTTGTTTGCAAGTGACGCAAGCTAAAGTGAGACTTCTTCAATCTCTGTCTCATCTATTGAATGATGAGTTGTCTGATCTAAAAAATCAACAGCCAATGAAGTGTTTTGAACTAGTTTTTGTTCAACACAACCCTCTCTATGATGATGATGATGATGATGTTTTTGATCAACAGTCAGTGAAGGAACAACACAGTGATACAACTTCAAAATTAGTTTCAAACGAAGTTGAATCTATTCATGAACCTACATTTCAAGAGTTTTCTTTTGATTTCAGTAAAGAAAACCTTTCAATGATGCATCAACATGTAGTAAATCCACCTCCACAGATTTCAAAGCAACAGGTTCAGAATACTCTTTCCAAGCCCATCATCAGACCTTGGGAAGAAATCATCTACAATAAGAATAGAATAGGACTTGGATATGACAAGGAAGTTACCTTTCATATTCCTGATTATTCCAGACCAATCAAGTTCCAAAGTGTTGGATTCCTTCAAGAAGCTTCAACTTCACCTGTTCAAGTTCAACAACAGAATGATAAGTGCCAACATTGTAATCGAGTTGGTCACATGGAAAATCAGTGTTTTGATCTCCATCCTTGTTAGCATTGTGGCAAACATAACCATTCTCCAGACAGATGTTCAACACTAAAGAAACCTGCAAGATTGAAGATTCACTATGAGTGAATTGATCCTTGGAAATGGTCATCAACAACCTAGCTATTATATAAGTCTTACTATAGAATTCAATCTCGAGTAAAGACCAATCTTGTAGCACATAATATTTTTGTACCTCACATAAGTGGTCCCCTTATGACATAGCTTTCTAGCATGGCCCTCATGGGATGAGATAACATGTGGTTTTTTTTGCATGCCCACTTTGTGTTGTACTCAAATGGAACAAGTATGGTACTCTCCTGAGCCTAGAAGGGGGGAGTACAATGATGTAACTCTCATGCACCTTAAGGGGGGGGAGTTCAAAATTCTAGTGAAGATGGTTCATGAAATCACTTGTGGTCTCTTCTTTCAACTGACAAAGGGGGTAATTGATTATGGAATTGAAGATGGTTGTCAGACAGAAAGTTTCGACAACAACAAACATCAAGTATGCCAGATGGGCATGAAATTTGCTAAATGGGCAACTGCGGTTTGGAGATGACATATTTTGGCAGAATTATGGTTCAATATGTTTAAGTTGAATCATATAGATTTTGATTTTGAGAGCAATGATGTGAACATTTGGCTCACATAGATGGTCATTTGACCTAGCAGAGAACAAGAGGATCCTTCTGCATTGCAACTTGGCATTTGATTGAGTTGTCAGGCATTTTCAGGGATGTGTCAGACTAGAAGCTGATTCACTTCTCTTGGTTCGCTCTCATCAGATTGGAGTTTACATTAAGTAAACAATTTGCATGCATCCTGGCTCACATGATTACATAGTGAGATTTTCC
>ML778892.1:326071-337623 GCA_009831015.1 Picea engelmannii
TGTTGTTCTTGTTTATGATTTATCAGAAACTAGAAGCAAGGAGGAGAATAGAGGATAACGAAGAAGCTGATGTTATAGAAACACCATCAAAGGAAGAAACTTGAGACTAGGGGCAACCCAACCAGGAAAACCAACAACTTGTTTTAGGCACCTATAATTCTATTCATAACTGATCTTCATTGTTTACAATACAATATATAGGATCTTGTGGCATCCAAAAACCCTTAATCCATTGACCCAAATTAGATTACAACATTAATTCCTTAACCATAATTAGAAAACCATGGGTTGAAATACCATGCGCCACTGAACCACCAAAGGCGAAAAATTACCCCCGCTAAAGGCGAAAGACTGCCCAAAAATTTGGCGAATAAACCCCCAATTTTTTTTCCAAGAGCTTCGCCCCTGAAACCCTTAATAGAGGGACCCATAATCATGCAAATAATATAACACATACCCAACAATTAATAGTTAAGTTTAACTAACTTACATAAAAAAGTAAGCAATATATACCAACTTAGAATGCATAGATATATATCAAATCCCAATCTAGTAAACATCCAATGGGATCAAAAAGGAAAGTGATGCAAAATTGTTGGTTAAAAGATCTACAATTAAGAATTTTACCTCGCAAAATATTTAAAAAAGATTTTGTTTTCCCAAAACTTGTGAAGCCATTAATAAGAAATGAACTTCATGAAAATTATTTGGTATTATTTCTTTTTATTAGAACCTTGCACAAGTTGATCTTTGCCCAATCTTTCTGCCACAAATTATACACACTTTGCTCCAAATATTTTTTGCATGTAGAAATCTAGAAAAATAAGATACACCCTTGAAGTTTAAGCATTCCCTTTTGGATCTGGGTCCCCAATATTTTATGTTTTAACTTCTCCTTCTTCCTTCCTAAAGAATAGTTTTCAATGAATTAAAATTTGATATGGACATTTTAGAAATAATATATATCAATAAATATTAGATAAGAATCATCTTATGAGGAGAAAACCATAAAAAGAGGTAATTTTACAAGGAAGAAAAGTTGAATGTTTTACACACACACACACACCTCATAAAATTAACAAGTTGGACAACTTCACTACACATCAACGTTAAAAGCTTTCTCCCCAAAACCACTCACAAAAAACATTCAAAATGGGCTAAGATGTTCAAATTCAATGTAAGAATTCAACACTAGACATAAACTCAAACACACTGGGAAGAAAGAACTAGTAAAGTTTATAGTTTTAACAAGGAAGAAGATGAAAACCATTTTCTCTTGGAGTGTAGAGCCTACATAAAGATTAGATATCATTTTAAAACATTAAGAATGATATTTATAAGTTGCCAACCCATGAAAATCAAAGTGAGCTCAATAATTGTAATAGATCAATGTCAGTCTCAATGAAAGGTAATGTCATCATCATCATCATAAAATTGGTGCAACTTCATGCTATCTTCGATGACATTTATCTTCACCTATAAAAAATATATTAAGGGGGAACACAAAACCTTTTGCATTGGGAAATGGTTTATGTAGCAAGCTACCAAGCTTCATGTTTTCGATGAAAACAAAACAATGTTATTATCATCACTAAGGTTCAAGGTATCTTTCTTGTGCTTGTGGTTGCAATTGGGTCAGGTGTAAGTCTGGTATAATAGATACCATGAGTGAAAATACCCCACTTGCTCAAAAGATTTGAATTTAAGTGTCTTTTACTGAAGATTTAAGTGCTATCAATTGATTGTGTTTATTGTGAAGACTCCCAGATTGGGGAAAGGCACACTTGCCATAAGTTGATAAGAGGAAGCTAGTCCCAAAAAATGTTTCCACAACTATATGAATTATATATGTCATTAGTTGTTTATTTGAGTAGCAAGAAATTGTGCATGATTTACTACAACATAGGGACAAAGGGGGAGGAAATCGAAACCTTTTATATTTGGGATCTCGTGATATGGGAAATTTTGATTTTATTACATTAGTTTTATAAGAATGCACATAATAAAATAGAGGGGTTTCATTTGGAGGAAAAAATAATGATATTACATTTAATTGCGCTCAACCTCATAGAATTTTACATGGTAGGACATCTCACAAATTCATATGAATCTATATGACATATAGATTGTTATTCAAGCATGGGTAATGGAGTTAGATGTGGTTCAACTACGTAAGTGGCTTGATTTTTAAAGGGGGCACCTTGTTCATCGTGAGCAAGAAATCATCCACTTATATAACATATATCTAATTAAAAATTATGTTAAATTAATGGAGATCATTAGGGTGTGATGGGATTTGAAAGATTATGATCTTTTATAACTGCAATTGTTTTATTGCTTGTTTTGTCACAGTAAAGAGGCTCAGTTGGCCTGTCAAGCTACAATCATGGGGTCATAAGGATTTGGAGGGCCTCATGTGGCTCTTATCCCAAGAAAGATATCATTTCGATAGGAGTAGGGTATAATATAGAGAGCAACGATGGTGCCAAAGAGTCCCTAGAAATTTGCTCAAAAGATGTGTCACAAGGGAATGACCTCTCTCCTAATATAAATTTCTCAAAATATAAATATCTTTTTTTATATAATTAATGTTGGATGGGATCCATTACGAGTTACTTCGTTGGGAGGGTAACTCAAATGGCAACCATCTGGGGATGGATTAGGGAGGTGTGAGAACCATTTGGATGGCACCGCACCTACATTAAAAACTTGACAAAAGGATTTTTTTTTTCGCTGTTTAATTTCAATGACTCATCCCATGTGAGAAATATTTCATTGAGGCGCCTTCATTTAGCGCAACAACCTAGTTGTTTTCTTTGAGTGGTCCCATGACTTTTTGACCAACAAAGTTTCCCAACTGTCATGCTTGATCTAGGTCGAGTTCACTAGTCTCTTAAAGCAATTCTAGCTGGGCTATATAGTATCTTGGCTCTTTATGATATTTTAAATGCCACGAGCATGAACAACTATTTATCCCTAGGGCCCAACATTATATTTGTGTCAAAGCGAACTTGTCAAAAGGTATATAGGATTTGGTGCTCATTTGAGTAAAGGATAGAACTACCCATGAGATGGTCTGGTATATCAACATGTTGAATACCTACTTTAGGGATTACAACCCGAACCATCATATTTGTGACTTCCCACTCATGTCCTAGGTCCAATCCATGAAGACCCATCCCACTCAAATCCCCCCAAATACTATATATCCTTGTACCATAGTTGTAAATGAAGAGGTTTGGACCTAGGTAGCAAGGAAGAATATAAAAGTTGGGGAAGTTAAGAATCTGTCTCAAAAGACCCATGTTGATAAAGCTCTAGTCGCAGGCTCCACAAACCAGTAAGGCCACAAATGCCATATCTAGATTAACCTTGCATGGGGTGCCAATTGTTGAGTTCACTCTCCATTATGATATTGCATTCTCAAGGTAAGGAAACCATTACAAATGAAGATGACCAAAACAAGTATCTAAAATTGAAAAACCCTAAATGTTTGAGTGATTCATTCTCAAGCTTCAAATAACTCTTTTGGCTCTCTCCAAAACCTCAAAGAGAATTAGGTGGAGATATAATATGTATTAAGTGTGCAATGAAAGTGACCTCATCAAATTTCCTAGGTCTTAGTGACCTTGGTAGAAAACATATTGTCTGCCAATTGTTGGGACAAATATTTTGTGTTTGTAGGAAGTCAAAATCATAGTTTTTATGCTTTGTATGACTATGATCATTATTTTTCTTGAAGCCCCTCACATATTTTATGATCATGTGGAAGGGAAAGGGGGGTTTCATGTGTTGGTTTCCCCTCACCTTGCAAATGTTGTTGTAGGATAGGGGGGTGATCTCTCACAAAGACTTTTTTAAATATGCTTAATCTTGATGGGTGGATTCTTGGCTTGGCCAATATTTTTGCTTATATTGATTATGGGGAGAGTATAACCTTCCAATGATGGCATGTGGATGAACTGTCAGATATACTATGGCTCATTTGTGGTTATTTTAATATGGTGGAATGTTAAGAAGATGAGGAAGGGGTACTCCTTGCCTTCCTGTTGACTAGGGAGTAAGAAGCCTAGTCTACCCTGAGAGTCAACAATGCACTTTATGACCCCAATTGAAATATTTGGCAGGACTTTGTTGTGTTATGGTTTAACTAAACAAATTTTGAAAAAAGGCTTGAGAGGATTTTCCAACAACTTGATTGTGCCCTTGTATTTGACCAAAAATATTTTTTCTTTGATTATGAAGGTAACATGCCTATCTTGGTTGATGACACTACCACAGTCTCAAATAATCAAGGAATCTAGTTCTCCATTTCATTGGTGGTTGATGAAACAAGGTTTACCAAAACTCACTATATTTTTAATGGGTGGCTTTTGACCCTCCCCAAAAAAATCAATAGGAATATGCTACATTATGGTCTACCTAGACAAATTTTAGAAAGGGGCCGGAGACAATTTAACAACAACTTTATTGTGCCCTTCTATTTGAGAAAAAACTTTTTTTTCTTTGATTTTGAGGATGATATGCCTATCTAGGTTGACAATATTTCCACTCTATTAGACCAACAAGGTATATACTTCTCCATTTCATGAGTGTTTGATAGGACAAGGATGTCCATAACTCATTATATATTGAATGGGTCCCACTTCAAAAGTCTCAGTTGGGTATCTTGCATTCAAATTATCTATAAAGTAATCCATTAACTACGTGGTAACTCGAGACGGCTTATTTGGATTAGAATATGTTATCTCCATATTAGTTTCCTTTCTATAGGCTTATGGGCGTAATATTGTTGAGATTCGATAGGGCCGCAATGGAGTGGTCCAGGTTGAATTGGAAAAAGTCACGAAAGGCCCTCATTTTTCCCCTTCGCAATGAAGAGAAACATGAGCACACATCTAGGCTGCAACATCTTCCTTTAGTGTATCATACTCTTTTTTCCAAGGAAATCACCTTGTAGAAAATCCTCCAAATACTTCCCCATGATCCATGGATAGTAAATGGGATAAATCACCAACCTTGATTATGAAGCCTAATCTTGAGAGGATCAAGAGAGTTGAACCTGTGACATCCCCCAATTTGGGGGAGAGATCTCACATTTGGCTCATCACTGTTTGAGCTAACTCTCGAGGATTTTAGGTGGACGAGGTTCACTGTAATAGAGGTGCCAAATTAAGAGCTCAACTTCACTAACTTAAGATTAGGACTAACCCAATAAGGCTTTCTCTAAAACCCTTGCTATGAAGGATGTTAGTGAAGATATTTCAAACATGAAATCCCCTTAGGGTTGACTCAATAGATAAGAAGAGATTGAAGAAGATGGAGCACTGCTATATGGTTTTCGAGACACAATGCCTCATCGATGAAAGATGGGAGGCCACTAAAAAATGCTTGGATCTTATTCATTATAGGATCTCATAAGTGTAGATTTTAACCTTGTACAATATTTTACTGCAAATATATTTTCAATAAAAGAACATAAAAGATACAATGGAAAATACTCACATTACAAAGAGAGTTTTCCCCTGAAACCCAAACCAAGAAAACCAACATATTCTATATTCATTCATAGTGATACATTGTTTACAATTCAATATACATATAGGAGCCAATGGAATCCAAAACCCTAACCCAATGGCCTGGATTAGTCAACAACCATAATTCCTTAATTGAAAATAAAAAACCATCGAAAAAAACCATGTGTCGAAAAACTGCCAACAATGGACACAAAAATCGAGGCGACACAAAAAATGAGGCAAAAAATTTCTCGAGGGCGCTGCCCCCGAACCTCGTCGCATCGGGGATATCACCCCCCTACAACCCCCCTCAAACCACCCTGCGTGCTCAACGCAACGTAGCATGCACTAAATCTGTTCGCACAAAGGATATGAAACATACCCAACATTCTCCCACTTGTTGTTTTATTTGCATACATGTAGTTGCGTAGTCAACAATTAATGGCAACAATGCCCATGGATCCTCTACACCAAGAGAACTTCTCAATGCTCACATATTTTTTTAATGAATTTGCAACATTCTTCAAAGTGTCCACCTTCATCAACAACACTTTCTTTTCTTCAACCATATCTCTCACAAAGTGATATTGAATATCAATATGCTTTGTCTTTGAATGATAAGCCGAGTTCTTCGCCAGAAAAATTGCACTTTGACTATCACAATCTATCCGTACAACTTGTTGTGCCAACCCAATACCTGAACACAATCTTTGTAACCATACTTCTTCCTTACTTGCATGAGTGGATGCCATGTATTCAACTTCTGTAGTTGAAAATGCCACTACAACCTGTCTTTTGCTCATCCAACTGATTGCTCCTCCAAACAGGTTAAACACATACCCACTTGTACAACTCCTACGATCCATATCTCCAGCCCAGTATGCATCCACAAATCCATGCATGTCCAACACTCTGTCCAATCCTAGTCTTCCTTGGTGGCACAATCCATAGCTAGCAGTGCCACACAAATATCTGAAAACCCTTTTTATTGTTGTCTAATGCTCCTTCCCTGGTTTTGACATATACCTGCTCAAAACTCCCACTACATGTGCAATGTTCTGTCTAGTACAGACCATTGCATACATCAAACTGCCAACTGAACTCACATATGGAACATAAGACATGCCCTCCTCCTCTTCATGTGTCTTGGGACACTGATCCATAAATAACTTTACACCAACATGAATAGGGACCTTGATCGGTTTACATTCCTGCATATTAAACCTCTGCAATATTGTCTCGACATATTTTCTTTGATTTAACCAGAGTTTCATCTTTTTCCGATCTCTTTTAATTTCCATGCCCAAAATGAAATTTGAAGCACCGAGATCTTTCATGTCAAATTTAGAGGAAAATTGAGTTTTCACATCCTGGATAATCTCCTTGTTGTTTCCTATCAGCAACATGTCTGTTAGAATATTGGGTGTGCTCATTTAACCATAGACAATATAGCAATATTTTCACCCAACCACAGGCACTAATGCCACCCCCAAGCACCTTGACCTTGACAGAGAGAAGAATTTCGGTAGCAAACCAATAGCCAACCAAGGCTAATTCTCCAAGCAAAGATAACCAAAACTGATCAAAGAGTCCAACCCAGAGAAACCGAAAATGTGGATTTCAGAACTATGGCAACATCTGCTCCCTAGACTTGCGCATTACTGGCCTTCTGTAGTGCGCACAAGTGTATTTCTACAATTCTGAGAATTCTGGCTAAAATAAAGACTGGCCTCCTATATTTATACTACTTCTGCTAGACTGCCTGGGTTGACTTCTCATTATGGGTGCTAAATACTTAGTATATAATATTTTCTTTAGCCGACTTCTCTTCTAGGGTTATATCCAAATCTTTTCTTTCTTCCATAATATTATAATCTCGTCAAAGGTCACAAATGGAGGTTAATACCTCCCACAACTACCATAATATCAACACTCCCTCCTAGCTAGGGAGGTATAACATGTAATGGTCTTGAGCACAAACAAACCATTCAACCGGTAGCATCATTATAGCCACACATGCTATCTCATGATCAAATCATGAGCACCGTCATCATTATCCAACTGGATAATCTCTATGACAATTAGTACAATGTCATTTGATAGAACACAACTGTGTCTATCCATAGTAGTACACAACTACGCAATCCGTGACACATAGTCACAACCAATGGAACATATCCACCACAATAGCATACATGCACTGTCTAGAGATATACAATCTCCATAGCAATCATATCATCTGATATCAACCTGCACAGAAAAAAATATCATGATATACACTGAGTCATATGGGCCATTCTTCCACTCAAATATGTGATATTTGGAAGAGAATCTACCCTCAAAGAGTAAAACATCAACCATGGGCTATCTGGACTATTCTTCCCAAGCATGGAAGAATAAATGTCCCTGATTTCTAAGCCTAGACCATTCACCTATCTGGGCCATTTCTCCGGCACGAAACAAAGTGCAACCTAGAGATAATGAGTCTGCCCTAGAGAATGCTTGTCCCTGATCACTGAGCTTGGACCATTCACCTAACTGGGCCATTCCTTTGGCACTAAAAAAAGTGCAACCTTAAGAGAATGAGTTTTCCCTAGGGAATGACTATCTGGACCATTTCCTAAGGAAATGACTGTCCTACACCAACCTCCAAAACATACCATTCTTCAAAACTGCTCACAATTATGAGCTTCGAAAGAATGTCTGTCTAGCGAGGTGGACCATTCTTCTTGACCAATACTAAGAGTGAATGCCAAGAAGAAAGACTGTTCTAGACCATTCCCCCACACTGGCCACAAGGGGAATCATTGTCTATGGTACATCAACAATCTATCGAACCATTTTCATTACGAAAATGTTCGTTCGATCTGGACCATTTTCTGAACTGGAAAATGCCTGTCTGTCAGAAATATCAAACCACTTTCTGAACTGGAAAGGAACTTCCCATCCTGGAGCATTTTTTCAAACTGGAAAATGACTGTCCATAAATCAATGATATGTCAGTGCTCCCTCCCAAGCTAGAGAGCCATCTCTTCCCTTTCAGCTAAGGGAGTTATTTCTACGATCCCCAACTTGTCTCGAAAGTATGCAAACTTCATTCTGGACAGAGGCTTTGTCAAGATATCTATTGTTTGCTCATCTGTGGGCATATACTGGAGCGTCACTTCTCCTTCCAGGACTTTATCTTGAATAAAGTAGTATTTGATCTCAATATGTTTCGACCGTTCATGAAACATTGGGTGTTCTGATAGCCTTATACAACTCTAATTGTCATAATATATTATGGTCGAATCTGGTACCTGATCAAATAATCCATAAATCATCTTTCTCAGCCATACTACTTCTGTACATGCATCATATGCTATGATATATTCTGCTTTTGCTATGTTGAGTGTGACAAACTTATGTTTCTTGCTGCCCCACGATATCATAGTGGAGCCCAAGTTGAAACACATCCTTGACGTACTCCTTTTGTCTTCTTCACTTCCTGCCCAATCTGAATCTGTGAATCCGTGAAGCTGTATATTGTTGGATGTGGTATATCTTAAACCATAGTTTAGTGTCCCACGAATATATCTTAGAACATGCTTTGCAGCTATCCAATGCTCATGTCTGGGTTCCACCTGGAACTGGCTTAGTCTGTTTACGAAAAAACAAATGTCTGGTCGAGTATTTACCAAATACATCAATGACCCAATCAATTGTCGATATAGGGACGGGTCTATTGGATCATAATCCGAGTCTCTTACTTTTCTTATATCTGTGTTCATAGGAGTGTTCATGGATTTGCAATCCATCATTCCAAACTTTTGAAGAATCTTTATTGCATACTTTCCTTGTCCAAGAAATACTTCACCACGCTTCTGCCATACTTCTAGTCCCAAGTAATAATGCATGAGACCAAGATATTTCATATCAAACTCAGAAGCTAGTTCCTTTTTACATTGGATGATGAGAGACTCTTCACCCATCAAGAATAAATCGTTGACATATAACAATAGAATTACATGTGCATTTTTCACGACTTTGTAGTAGAGATTTGGATCTGCATGACTCTTGGAGAAACCAAGTCTCATTAAGTAGTTGTCTATTCTGGCATACCAAGCTCTTGGAGCTTTCTTGAGTCCATATAAAGCTTTCTTTAGTTTGCAGACATGAGTGTCTCTGGAGTGTACTTCAAATCCTTGAGGTTGTTCAATGTATACTTCTTCTTCGATTGCTCCATTGAGGAAAGTTGTTTTTACATCCATCTGATGTAAACTCCATCCCATGGAAGCAACAATAGACATAATGGCTCTAATAGAAGTATATCTGGCAACATGAGCAAATGTATCGTCATACTCTTCTCCCTCCTTTTGGCATAACCCTATAGCTATGAACCTTGCTTTATATTTCTCCATTCTTTCGTTTGTTGCATGTTTGTTCTTATAGACCCATTTTGAAGTTACTACTGATTTTTCTTTAGGTCTAGGAACAATTTCACATACATCATTTTTCATGATGGACTGGTGTTCTTTTGTCATGGCTTCTTTCCATTGTTTCTTTTGAGCTTCCTCTTCAAATGTGGTGGGTTCTTCATTTAGAAGCTTTGTCATACATGCTGCATAGCTGGAGAATCTCTCGGGCTTTTTGCTTTTTTCTGAAGGTGCCACTTGGGGCTTTGAGTATTTCTGCTTCTTGTAGGGCATCTTCAAGCCAAGCTGGAAATTTCTTGGTTTTGGGTACAATCTCTGATTTAATAGTGTCACATGGTTGCATCGGATGATCAAGTTGTTCTGTTTCTTCATTCTGACTTTCTGGAACACATGTGATTTCTTCATTAGGCTCTTTATACTCTTCTTCTTCTATAGCTTCTTCTATGGATTTCTTGAAAGCCATCTTTTCATTGAAGGTCACGTCTCTGTTGACTTCAACCTTGTGTTGTTCCGAGATATAGATTCTATAGGCCTTGGATGATTCACTGTAACCCACAAATATGCCCTTTTTCCCTGAGGGTTCTAATTTCTTCCTTTTATCCTTGGGGATGTGAAAGTAAATAGGGCATCCAAAGATACTTAAGTATTCCACATTAGGTTTCTTTCTTGAGAAGGCTTCCTCTGGAGTCATATCCTTCAATGTGCGGTGAGGACTTCTGTTCTGAACATATATTGTCGTCATGGCCGCTTCTCCCCACAGATACATAGATAAACCTTGATCATTCAATAATGCCTTCACAGTTTCTTCAATAGATCTGTTCTTCCTTTCTACTACACCATTTTGTTGAGGATTATGAGGAACAATTAGCTCCCTCCTAACCCCTGCTGATTTGCAAAAGGAAACAAATTCCTTGGATGTATATTCTCCATTATCTGTTCTCAAGGTCTTGATTTTCTTGTTTGTGAGGTTCTTTATCTCTGCTTTGGATTCTTGAAACTTGTTGAAAACTTCATCCTTTGTCTTCAAGAGATAAGTATTTCTTGAGTAATCATCTATAAAGATTACATAGTAAAGAGAACCTCCTAGATATTTGACTGGAATCAGACCGCAAACATCTTAATAAATTAGATCTAGGATTACCTTAGATCTATTATTGTTGCTTGAGAATGGTTTCTTAACATTCTTACCAAGAGCACATCCTTTGAAAAATCCTTCATGTGTAGACTGTAGTTTTGGTATTCCTTCAACCATATTTTTTAGAAAGGGTAATGCTTGATAGTTGATATGAGCATACCTTCTATGCCAAAGTTCACTGGGATTGACTTCATCATGTACAAGGGCTTCATCATTTTGTTCTAGTAGTCTGTATAGTCTTCCTTCACGGGTTCCGATAACTCTAGCATTCACTATGCTGGAGTCTCTAGGATTTAGCATTCTCTATGCTGGAGTCTCTAGGAAAAGATAATACTTTTCCATCTACAAAGTCTATTATGTTTCCTTTGTATTCTAGGAAAGATATGGATACAAGATTCTTTTCTAAACCAGGTACATATAAGACATTGCTCAAATGAACATTGTTACCTGTTTTCAATTTGACGGAGGCTTGACCAATTCCTTCGA
>ML778892.1:373007-388227 GCA_009831015.1 Picea engelmannii
TCATTAACCTGTCTGGAACAAGAAAAAAAGAGGAACCAAAACAAGAATATCTCCTAAAGGAGAATAATGAGTACATCTCTAGAATCAAAACAATTTAAGGATTGTTGTCACAACTACACCACCTACTTGTAATGTAGCAAACTTTAGAAATATAGGTTAGAGGAATGACAATTACAACAATCAAACCCGGAGTCTTCACTTCTAGTGTGTTGTTCCTTTGAATGCACTAATATCCCTCTGGATCCATGAATCCAACAAAAGATTCCTTCATCTTGCAATTACCCTCATTACAATGATACAAATAATATATATACAAGTGCATACCTGAGGGTGTTGATATGATTTCTCCAATGGAACATGGATGATTTTTGTCTTCTAACATCTTCATGAAGGAGGTAGTCACAATGTCACCTTTTTGTATCACCCACAATAAGTCTTCCTTTGAAGTCTTGTCTTCCAGGAACTTGAATTTTCTTGATCCATCAAGCTTATCTTTCATCATAGTTTTGTTCATCATAATTTTAGATTCTTCACAAACCTTTGTCAACTGGGCTAGAAAACCTAACAATTAGGCTAGGCTAGCACTTGTAGGTTTTGTTGGACTTATGATTGCCAACAATAATCCTTTTAAAAATAGAATAACACTAGTGGGATGAAGAACTCCTTCAAAGAGTTGCATAAACCCTAATTCTGAATTTTCTACAGAAATTAGTGAAACCCTAGAAACCCTAGGGCCAAAAAGTCAAAATGCTTGGAATTTCAATCTGAAGCTTGTTGGAGGTGCATTGAAGGAGGCCGTACACTCCTATGGTATTTTTATCCCCAAATTCCAAGTTCCAAGTGTTGAAACCTTTCAGAAAGGTAGGGTGTACATAATTTTTGGAAACCCTAGGAGGGTCGTACGATTTTGCAGGAGAGAAAAGAGGGCTGAAAATTACTTGTGCAACGGGTTCTTCAAGACCTATGCTCTGATACCATGTTGATTTTTCAATAAGAAAGGTTTAAGCATGAAGTTCATTCCATTTTATCATTTTACTTAAACCATAAACAATTGTGTTGCAACAGCCAAGATCATAAGAAGAAACACCATGCACAAGTACATAAGAAGTATCCTGGGAAACCCTTCTCAACAAGGGAAGAAAACCCAACCAATCCTTTGCTATATTCTTCAAGATAAATACCTCCACCACCAATAAAAACTAGCACATAAAAGGGTGCTCACAAACCCTTGAAGACTAGTGCCCAAGAGAGGTCCACACTTTTCCCAAGTAGATGTACTTGCTGAAATTTCCAAACTTACACAAAAGATATGATTCCTCAATGGGGAATCTATCTTTACTTATATTAGACTTGACCTATCAACAAAAGTGTCTATTGGCACAATAGGGCCAACCTCTCTAACTCACAATATATATAATAATAACCATATTAATTATATTTTATATTAATTATCAATTACATTAAGGTGGGGTCGACCTCTACCCTTTACATTACAATTAGGGTTACAAGCAGGTATGACTCTTGAACAATATAGCAAGGGATCTCATAAACCCACTAGTGCTCAACCACTAGGGGCACATCCATAGGGATTTCCATATGTCTATCTCACTGCATTACGAAGGATAACCACTCTCACTAGTGCACAACCACTAGGATCACGTTCACCTGTGCTCGTCCACAGGAACATCCACTCAATAGATCTTCTTTCCCACTGCATTACACAGGAGAGTCATCTAGAGTTCATCATCTCAACTCTCTGCGTAGAGGAGGCTAATACATCATCTTCATTTTTGTCTCGTGACGATGCACCCAACTCTATGGGAATTTACATGTTCACCTTGTGCTTAGCTACATACATGTCTAATGCAGCATATCTCCTTTCTCACTGCTTTACACAAGAGAATCATCCAGAGTTCTTCTCAACTCTCTGTAAGGAGGAGGCTATCACTATGTTCCAGTTCTTTCTCAGATAGGAACCACACACCCATCTTAAGGGCTCTCTCTTAGGTTGACTCAATCAGTCTGTGTCCTAGAGAATGTCTCACATAGCTGTAATCATCAACAATCAAAAGGTCCAACCACTTAATGACCTCTATTGAGATCAGGTTCTTCTGACTATCGCTATCAACAATGAAATGAAGCAGAGCCCCCTTTACCCACATCTATGAGTGAAAGAGGCATTCCCCTTCCTCTGGTTCTTCTGGTTCACTTGGCTGGACTTTGGTGGTAGCGACAATGGTGCTAGGTTCGACATATACAATTAGCTTCCCTCCTTTTGGATTTGATTCAGAGTCAGAATCTACCTCTGAATCGGAAGCTTTCAATTCAACCACTAGTGATTGCTTGGAGCGACATTATTCGTTGTTGTGCCAATGGATTTTATGGTATTCACACCACTTCCCCATGTCCTTCTTCGACTTCTCATTACCCTTCTTGTGTTGCGGCTTGGACTGGTTGTCTTGAGAGTGACCATCTTTTGTTTGTCCCTTTTTTTGTGGGTTGGGGCCGCCTTTGCCCTGCTTCGGCTATGAGGAGTTTACAGATCCAAACTCTTACCTCTTCTACTTAAATTTATGCCCGATCTTGACAACATATCTATAAGCCACACCTAATGATGTGATGTCTAAAAAATCCATTTCTGTTTTAATGTATCTATGTAGACAACCATGGTATTTGAGTATCAGATGTCGTGCAGAGTCTTTGATACCCAATTTGGTGTGCAAAGTATGGAAAATATTGGTGAAATCTGGTACTGTATGGTCCCTTTCCTGATGCAACATGGTCCATATTGTGTATTGGTCCTTGTAGCTTCCAACATGGTAATGCTATTATTTAATGGAATCCCTAAATAAATCCCATGTGGGGTAACCAAAAATATTACATATTCCTCTATGGACCTTTGCTCAGATTAAGTATCCCACTAGTCCTTAACATGAGGAACGACCTTGAGGAGTGCAAAAGTAATCTTTCCCTGTTTGAAAAATCATGGACCAAAAAGTACCCTTCGAGCAGATTCAACCATTTATCTACAAGATTCACATATATCGGCCCTTCAAATAATGGAATATCAAAATTTACATGTACCTTGAAGGGGGTTGGATGGCCACTTGATGAAGATGCGTCTCTTGTGGGAAACTGCCGAAGGATCTATGCAAATTTGTCCATCATTTTGTTCCTTTGTCATGCAAGGATTTCCTCGAGCAACATTTTAAAAGGATCTCCTTCTCCATCATATTTATTTTGATCCCCCATGGGTTGTTGTCAGGCTTGGCGTGACCGATCTTGTAAAGGTTCGACTGGTTCGAGTCCCAACTTCTTGTACCTAGATCTTGTCGGGGACATGCACGAAGAAAAATAAATGAAGATCAGACCAATTTGATACCAATGATCCATATTTATGAGTGGAACAAAATCAATAACATACTGAATACAATAAAACAAAGATACAAAGAACAACAACAAATATCTAGTGAACAATAAATAGGCTGAAATTGTAAAACTGCAGAACTGAAAACAACTTGCTCGAATGGTGGTAGCTATATCTGAGAAGAGATGTGGCTGCTACATGCATCCGTTTGAGAAGAATGATTACAATGAGGGTCCAGACAGATTTTTAACATTACTCATGAATTCCAAAACCATAGACATCCAAAAACCTAACCCTAGGAGATGAAACACCAAAAGTTATGTGGGCTTTGATGGGTAAGTTGGTACTTCAACTTCCCGAGATCGTAAATTTTGCATATGACCTCTATTTTAGGCGCGTGATAGCTCTCTGGAAAGGTATTTTTGAGAAACACACAATATTCTGTCAAACTCTGACTTCGTCTATAGTTTTGACTGTGGAAAGCCAAAAAAACACTGTTGAGGGCCCCAAAACGGCCCTGGAAGTACAAAAAGATGTACTGACATAGAAACTTCCAAAATAAGCCAGTTGGATTAGGTGGGCGGCCACCAATATCCACCTGGAATATGTGTAGGGATTTAGATAACCCTGGAAGTGTAGAGCCCACAATTATAAAGAATTACAGAAGAACGTGCTGAACTAAAAACTGTCAAGAGGAGCCAGTTGGACTAGGTGGGTGGCCACCAATATCCACCTAGATCAACCTTCACATCTGGTATGGTTCACTTAAAAAACCCTCCTCCAATGGCTTGATTTTGGATTGGTCGCAACTTTTTCTCTTCATTGTTTTTCGAATTAGAGGCTTCTTGATCATCGATACTTAGTGTTCTCAACTGCCTCTGTAATTTTCCTAGGACAATATCGGGGTCAACACCTGTCTCAATCATAATTTATTCCATCTCCATGGACTTAATCATTGCTTCCTCCAAGGTATCCATCTGGGATGTTCTGATAGCTTATTTGACATTTGGGGCATCACATTCTTATAACAACCAAGTATTACTGGGTCATTCATCCTTTTTTCTTTTGGAATCTTACTTAGTGTTTTATTGAACCCGAGATTAAAATATCGTATTCTCTCATTCTTTCTCAAATCAATCTGGGTGAAATTAGTGAGAAGGGTATGATATGTTATTGGGGGAGTGAACATAGTCAGGAACATGGCTTCAAGGCCATTAAATGAACCAATTGACCTAGTGGGTAATGTCGTATACCATTCATAGACTAGTCCTGATAAGGTTTGAAGAAAAAACCTTACCATCACATCGGCATATTCAATACGATGAAATAAAAAACATCAAGGAATAAATCAAGGTGTCTTTTAGCATCAATTGGTCTATCTCCCGAAAATTCTTTCAAAGTACCCTTATGGAGAAAAGGGAGGTCATGTTGCTCACCTCAAAGATTTAGGGGGAAATCTCTTAAACTTCTTCAGTTTCCAAATATTATACCTTCTTGATTTCTTCCACCACCTCTTCCACCTCCTTGTCTTTCTTCATGAGGTTCTCTTTGTGGTTATTTATTTCTTCCCGCCATGTCTAGAGATATTTCAGGAATATGTTTTCCACTTCCTAGAATACAGAGTTGCTTGCTTTTACATCTGGTAATAAGTCCCTTGTATTCGTACAACTTCAATTCCGACCTTTTTCTTGTGCTCTTCAAGCTTGTCTTTCGTTTCTTTGGTCATGTCACTCCTCTCTCCTCTGTATCTAGAGGATTTCTCTTTCTTTGTCTTGGACCAATTTCTGCCAAGATCTTTCCAATTTTACCGTGGTCTAGGTTGTTGTTATTACCAAATTATATAACTGATGCAAGATGCTTCATTGATTATTCAATTCAATTTCTAGGCGGGGTTGACTAGCCCAGGGTAAAGTCATGTATTTTTTGAAAGATGCTAAATCGGATTTCAAATTTTCAGTTGGTTCCCTAGTATGGTTGCCAAAAATGTTGACGGTTGAATCCATTAGGACCGTAACAACAACCTCACAGGGATACAAATCCCCTGTAATTTTTATAGAGGTGGTACTCCTCTCTATTTCATGATACTCTTGGAATTCTAGATTTTCAAAATAATATAGAACTTAGAGAAAGTCCATCGTGATATTAAAAGAAATATAATGGTTACAAAAAATAAAAATAAAAAAGTTTTATTTTTAAAAAGGAATTCCCTAGAGATGACCAAGAACCTCACACAACACATATTTGAAAAAGATAAGCAAAATTTCCTCACATCCATCATAGTTAAAAAACAGATTTATGATCACATAAAAATAAAAGAAAATGGTCTGCACACAAAAGAGAAATTTAATAGAGTAAATACATGTGGAGCTCAAATAAAGAAAATGATAGATCAATCTAAAATATTTTATACTCAAAACTCAGAGTTATAAAACATCGTCAAAATTGATCCCGAATTAGTTCTCTTGTGATTTCTGAGAAATATAAAGTTCATTACAAAGCTTTGAAATTTAAATGTGTTTGTCTAGAGGACTGGAATTGGGGCTCCCGCGAACCATAAAGAAAATATAAACAAGAAGTAAGATATGGAGAGAAGATGGTGGGCGATGACAGAGTAGCAAGACCTGGAAAGAAGATAGGGAGAAGTTATCATATTTGGGTTAAACCTTTCTAGTCAAAGAAGCGAAGTAACTGGATGAAAAACTCGTAAAAAAAGTAACATGTGATCAACTTAAACTTACTATGATGGTCTCCCTTTCTTTTACTTGCTTGCTGATGTCCTTTTATTTTCCTTGTTGGTGGTTATAGGAACTGTCTCAACTATTGTTTCTTGGCCTTCTTTCGTTAATTTATCAATCTCCCTCTTAAACCAAAATTCAATGTAATTTTTCATTGGCGCAACATTTATTTCATGCCTGATTTTGATATTAAATAATTCACCTTCTAAATCTCTTATGTCATGAGAAATGCCATGTATTGCCTCCTCAATATCTTGATCTTTCATAGAATAATAAACCAACCAATTATCTATTTCTTCTTCATTATATTCAATTATGCCATTAAATTTCTCAGTCGATAACCCCTTTAATATCTCCACTTGTTCATCAAATTGTTTCCTTGTCATAAACATTGAATTGAGAATCAACTTAGGATCTTGCACCTCATTGTTGCTTCCTGCTAGATCTATCTCTGTGAGTCTTCTGAATAATTCTTCTCTTTTTACTATGGCTTTAGTGCATGCTTAGACAATATTATTCAAATTCTTGATCTTTTCTTTCCAACAACATTCAATTGTTTAATTCGACTTGGAGAAGGCATATCCTCTTCTCTCCTTTTCAATTTTGTCATGTTTGAGACTTTTATCCCAAATTGTAAAACAACATTTGTGTAGAATCCTTCTTCATTCTTTAAATAAGCTTGGAGATATTCATGAAAAGCATGTGCCCTTGAACTGAAAGAAACAATATTTTTTGATACCTCCCATGCTTGTATTATCAATGACATTCTCTTTTTAATATTTTTCTCTACATAACTTCAGATCGTTGTGAGAAAACTAGAAGAACCTTTTAATTTAATACCGGGTGTAGTTAGTTTAACCATTTTCAAAGGACTAGACATGACTGGAAAAGGCATTAAGGCAGTTTCCAATTCTTTGATCTTCTCCTTTAATTTTGCATTTTAAGCTTCTAAACCATCAATAGAGTCATCGGGCGCATCCCCGATTTCCCTATGGATTTTGGAAATCTGGGATGGTCGCATGTCCTTCAGGTCAACCTCTGAGCAGGCCTTTCCCTTTTTATTCTTCTGGTCACTTCTTTCTACAATCAAATTTTTAGACTCTTTATAAAAAAACAATACTTTGAAAAGTGAAGGATTCTTCTTCACTAAAGGTCCCCGTTGAGGAAAAGGTATGGAAAACCTTACTCTAGCATTTTCAGATCTTTCCGGGCTAAGACAAGATAGTTGGGAATGCCAACCCGAGTTTATAGCCTAAAAAACAATCACTTAATCCACAAGTATTAAGTACAAAGGACCAAGGATGGTTTTTATGTGTTATATATAACAGTGCAAAAGAAATAAACTTAAACAAAGTTACATGAGTGTGTACAGAAATTACACAAATGTGTACATGGAGATAAAAGAAAAATAATGAACCAGATCATTAAAACACATGTGTGAGACCGGAACAGTAATATGATTTTCTTTATTTATTTCATTCTGAGATACAAAACTGAGTTCTCTTTACAAACCCCTGTGAGAGTAGGGACCAAAGCTAGATTTAGAAGCCTTCGATGGGCACCATATAAAAATGCTCTGACAACAAGAAGAAAACTGAAGCTAAATATCTGGATCAACTTGCCACAAAATGTTGTCACTTGAATTCACAATATATTATTTATCAGTCATGAAATTCAATTCATAAACAAACAAGAATACATAGACTGCCAAAGATAAATCATACACCTTTAAAAAAAGCTACTGAAATATGTGATTCATTTTTTTAAATCCTGTTGCCTTCAATAAGACCCTGCTGTCATCAAGAGGGTTAAGCCTTCTAGTAAACTCAAAATGAATAAAAGTTGAAATTATCTCACTAGTATAGAGAAAACCTTATGGATGTAGTTCTCCTTCTATTCTCTCCTCCTTGTCTCTTCATTTGGATTTGCTTTTATCTTTAGCCAATAAGTTATGGTAGTTCAACTACCTTCCCTTTGTTAAGCTAAATTAGCTTAACTAATTTGTTTGAGACAAATAAATAATAATAATATATAAATAAGGGTCTTAAATAATAACTAAATAGGTGGGACCCCTTGTGACTCCCAATTATTTCTTTTAATAAACATCAAACATGAAACATAAAAACTCAATCATTTGATTTCAAATATCCTCCTTGTAACTCCCATTCTCATAATTATGATCAAATATTTTAAATACCAACAAAATATAATATGACCATATCCAAAAGTACTATATCCATGTTGTCCCAAAAAAATGCCTAAATTTATGCTTGTTGTCCAAAACTTTTGTCAAAGTAAAAATATTTTCTTTAACATAAGAGAGAGAGAAAAAAAAAAAAAAAAACATTAATCATCATCAAAAACCATATTTACTGTGAGAGGTATTTGGCCTCTTTTCACTGTTGTCTCCTTTTGATTTTTCTGTGGTAGCCCTTGGTTGATTACAACCTTGAGGTTGAACTGCACTAATAACATGAGATAAATCATCTTTAAGATGAAGGCGAGAAGACACAGATTCAAAGGACTCTTTTGATGATTTGGTGGCAGTGGCCACTCCTTTTCCTTTATCCTGCACAGGTTTGGGAATATCGACTTTTAACCTCTTACTAGCATGAGATGACTGCATTGGCGATACAACATGGGAAACTTGGGCATTTGGATTAATCGGTGGTGGTACAGGAAATGATAGGGTAGGTCAACCATAGTGATGAACAATAGGTTGGTGAAAAATCTCTTGCCAACCATCGTTGGCAGGTGTTTTTGGTCACATTGACACATGAGGAGGGACTTAGAGACGAGAGAAATTTTGATGTGCTTGGAAGGGAGGTCTTTCAGGTTGGGGCTGGAGGATTCCATGGCCAACTAGGTTGAAGAACCCAACTTGGAAAAGATGGTTCAATTCATGTGGATCAACATCAAAATGTATGGAAAACTGAGGTCTTCAATGACCCCTCTGCCAATTTCCTCTGCCTCTATTGCCTCTACCATTACTGCCTCTACTGAAGAAGCTCATCCTGAAGAAATGTTCCAATTATTTACGAAAACTCTCGACAATCCATGCATTAATACCCTACCTAAATAAAATCAAAGGTTGGCTCTATCATTCACAACAAAAGCATACACAATCCATTCATCCATCAACTTCTCAAACCAATAATTAACTGCTATTGAACATGGAATGATAGGACTATTGGGAAGATGAGGGGTTGATAATGAACAAAAAGTTGTAGCATGGACGCAAACCCCCAATGGATACTGTTCAAGCAAACATAGATGCAACTTCCATATAAAACAATATTTTCATTTCCCAATTTTCAAACGCCAGTCACTTCCTTTTCCTTCTTATTATTTCTTTTAAAATTCCATTCATAATAACAAAATAAGGAATAAATAATGAATTTGGGAAGATGGTGGGCTTGTAAGGAGAAAAAAATGGTATAATGAACAAGAAATGAGATGGACACTGTTCCGTTAAACAAAATAACATTTGCTCTTTAAAATGACATACCCTTAATTGCCAAAACCATTTTTAAGTGTAGGAAATATCAAGGTTCAAGACACAACAACTTCCATATCAAAGCCAAAGCTAAAGTCTAGGATTGTCAAACTCAACCATTTAATTTCTATATTTTCTTCATTCATATTTGATCTAACAAAAAAATAAATTATATACAGACTGTCCATAATTCCAACTAACAACGACCATGTTTAGATTACTTAGAGCAGACATGGGGTGGTCGAGGAAAAGAACATGCCATCAAACTTAAAAATTTACATCAACCAAATTTAATTGTTGTACAATGCACTGGGTTCGAGACCCTCTAATCTTTTAGCTGGTCACCCTTTCTTCTTCGAGCAATCAAACAAATCCAAGCAACGCCGAGCCAAAACAATTATAACCAATTTCTTCCCACCGTACAATTTATTTCTTTTTATTTGTAGAACTCTTTTCATATGATGGAATATCAACAAAATCATTCCATCAATTAAAATACACCACATCAAGCGCACAATGGAGTGTAACATAAGTCAACAAATTTTCAACATACAAGGCTGGTATATACTTTCAATAATTGCTATGTGACAGGATGGATTAGAAACCCTGGTGTTCTTTTTTATTTTTTATTCACTATACGACCTTCAAAAACGACCAAGACTCCTGTAGGTAGTCAACCGATGAACCAAGGAGTTATGCAAGTAACGAATAGCTCTACAGCTGGGTCAACACATAACCATTTCAAAACCCAAGTTCAAGTCCACACCAATCACAACAAGGGAGAACGGGGTCTGAACATCCAAGTGGGTAAGATAATTCTGCAAGAGGGGTTTGTAACATGAAACCAAAACCTCCAACAATATTACAACAAGGTTTGACACAGTTGCTTCCAAGGTGGCCGCTAGGTAAGAACCCGACTTTGCATACATTCAAACTATGAAATGACACTTGACAGGGAAGCAAGCCTCTCATGAATAGAACGTGAGGTAATAATAACTACATTAAAAGAACCCATAACCGACTATCTCTTTTGTTTACCATAAAAATTCTCCAAGATTCTATCACGGGATGTGGGTGATAACAAAACAAAATTTCCATAATTCTATCAACAAAAAGGAGCAACAACAACCAGTCATCCACCCTGGGTGCAACCATAATCAAATAACCTCAACATGAAGGAGTATTAAACAAATCCCAACTTGCAATAATCAAAACGCTAACCAACATCCATTGCACAGACAAAGCATACATTCAACCTTTGTCTCTTTTAGAAAGCAAACACCATGTATGTGAATTCTAAGAGCCAACACAAATATTCTATCTAGAGCATGGTTACAATGATGAATGTGAGGGTGAGAGTCACCATACCTGTGAGGAAAGCACCAAAAAGAACCAAATACCACCATTAGTCTCCCAATGGCCGAGCGAAATAGAGTCAAACTAACCAGAGCAACCAAAAATGTGCAATAAAGTGAGGGTGGTGAGATCAAGGTGGGGCAAGGATGACATGCAGTAAATGCATGTTGCTTCTCCACCCTCTCATTAATTGACATCAACCATAGCTAGGGTGGAGTGCATCCAAACCTCATGATTTTCATTAATCAACCATATTCAAATCCAACATGTCACTTCTACTTTTCCAAATTGAAACGAAAACCTTCCTATACCATAGTTTTATACCAACACCATAATATAATATGTCCCATATTTCTAACAAGTTCCAATTTGCAAGGATCATTTGACCTCAAAACAATTGCATAAACCATAATTATTGTCCACCAAACATAACCAATACCATAACACAATATGCCATGAATGAAATATGTCATAACCAATGCATGTGAGAGTTGGAGTTCGAATTTTAATGATAGATGTATAACAATTATAACCAAAGTGCTTGTCACTTCAAACCTTCCTTTGATTTTTAAATCTCCAACCCTTACGATCTTTAATTGCATGTGAAAACTTGTTTGAATTCCTATGTTTTTTTCAAACTGTAAAACGCTTTGTAAAGTTGTCATGTGTGCAATTCATAGAAGTGTTTCTTTTTCACCATGATTTAAACAAGGGGGGCCCACCTATTTAGTTATTATTTTGTATATGTATATAACTAATAAGGCATTGCAACCCATTTGCAGACAGGGGTATTACGTTGCGCTTCTATGCGTCATCAAATTGGCGACTCTAGAGGGAAATTTGTTTCTAACAGATTCATAACTCAGTATGTCTGGTTTCACAGACCAATAGAACTAGATGATAGAAAAACCGCTGAAAAAAATAGTTATGCAACAGGAGGAAAAGATGTCTTAAGGGAAATAATGAGACGAGATTTTAGGAATAACTTATGGAAAGTGGTACATATGAGGGGGTTTGGCCCTATATGCATAACATTCAAACAATATGTAACATATAATACTTCTTAAAGTTTCAAGGAGAATGTTTTTGATATACTCTTTAGATCTCAGGATGGAGGGAAGAAAGGGATAACAAAAACAAGGAAGAATGAAAGCAAAAAGCAATTTCAACTATCCTGCAACAATGTTGAAAGCAAAAGCAATTTTAGTGATGTTTGAAAGGATAACATCGTGATAGTTGTGTGTATATTATTTTCCGTTGATCAACAATATTTACAGAATGATATTATTATGGAAAAACTGATCTAGACTTTATTTATGATAATCACGATAACAAAATAGCAGAAATTGAAAGCTCAATAAACCAAAGTAAAAAGAAAATAGTAAAACAAAATACTATATACAATAGTCATATTTTATAAGTGTTTAACGATCAAGATGATTCCACATAATGTTTCAAGTGGGAACTATTAGTACTGTATGAGAACAACCGCTCTTCCAAATCCTTTAGGAGATATTGTAAGTTTTAAACCTGTGAAGTAAAGCAATGCATGTATATTCTTAAGCAATACAGAAATTAATCAATGGCTCATACACATAATACACAGAGATCTTTACCGGAAACCCTCAACCGAGAAAACCTTTATTTTTCATTATATTGAATTTCATCATTCGCCATACAATATATACAATGTTTTTAGGTATTCCGTAGATACCAAAACCCTAATCCCTCAATCCGGGATTAATTTACAAATCAACTAAAAATAGCAAAATCCGCTAAAAATAGCAAAAAACCGCCCAAAAAAATTTTTGGGGCGTTGCCCCGAACGTTGCACATACTCGGGGCGTTGCCCCGAACCCCGTCGGCCCCGGGCTACTGCCCGGTGCCGAACGCTCCGCGTAACCAGGGGGGGCATACCTTCCCCCCCCTGGGACCCCCCTAGGAAAGCGCCCGACGCACACGACAGAGCCCTAGGTGAAGGGATCATCAGACGCAGTCGTCGTATCTGACGCACCCACACACACACACATGCAAAGAATATAACACATACCCAACAGATATGAGTTTGCACCTAGGATAAAAGTGATTTTGAAAGGACCTAGCCATAGTTTTTGGAACTTAGAGTGTCTTCCTCTCTCAGCATGGCCCGAGTCCCATAATAGGACTTTCTCATCAATATTGAATTCAACAACTTTCGCTCGTCTGTTAAAATACTTTTTCACAGTTTGATGTATTCTCTTTATGTTCTCTAGGGAGAAATTCCTTTGTTCTCCTAAGGCTAACAGTGCATTTATCCTTTGGGGAACATTGGAAGAATTTAATTATTCAATCTGTAACATCAACCGTAAGGAGGAAAGCTCTAGCTTAGTAGGAAGAATAGCCTCTTGACCATATACAAGTTGAAAGGGAGTACAACATGTGATTGCCTTGGTGGTTGTGCAATCTTCCTAGAGAGAGTAAGTGAGAAATGTGTGCCACCGACGAGGTTTATCCTCTATGGTCCTCTTAATGATCCTAACCAGATTCTTGTTAGTGGACTCAACTTGCCCATTTCCTTGGGGGTAATAAGCTGATGAAGTGAAATGTTTGACCCCTAATTTAACTAGAAATTGAGTCAACTTTGAAGAAATGAAGGCCGAGCCATTGTCTGTAATGATCTCTAATGGAATTCCAAATCTGGAAAAGATATTAGTTTCTAGGAAAGAAATTACCTGCTCATCCTGTGCATGTCTAAGAGGGACAACCTTGGTCCATTTAGTAAAGTAATCAATGGCTGTCAAAATAAAAATATTCCCTACGGAAGACAGAGGATTGATAGGACCAATAAAGTCTAGGCCCCATTTAGAAAAAGGGAAATCTGGGAGGACATGTTGTAAAGGCATGACATAAATGCGTTATTTCCTACCAATTTTTTTGGCACTGATCACAAGATCTTGCGAATTTATAGGAATATCGAATAATTGAAGGCCAATAGTAACCATTTCTTATGATTTTAAAGAAAGTAGCTTTAGAAGAAAAATGACCACCAATGTGAATGACAAAAACTGATGATCCATGAATTTCATGTAGCAATTTATGTGCTTCTTCATCATTCACACACATAAGTAATAAACCATCAAGATACCTTCTAAACAAAAGGTCTCCTAAAATGATATACCTGGAAGATTCGAGGTGGAGTCTCCTTCTCTGGTGAGGATCTAAGTTATCTGGGAATATTTGATGTTGCAAGTAATACATCAGATTTCTATACCAAGGATGCTCAACTATAGAAAGATTTTTATTTTCAATATAGAATAGAGATGAAAGAGGATTATCTAGATCATCAAGTTCTTCACTTGGTCCAGGGTGCTGAGCTAAGTGAAGGGATAAGTCTCGTCCCTTGATCGTTTTTGAATTCATGATGGTTAAATCATGCTCTTGAGTTTTGGCAAGCCAATCTGCAAGTTTTCCTGAAAGATAAGTTTGTGAGAGAAGAAACTTGACAACAGACAAAGGGACTCTTACCTGGGTATGTTTGCCTAAAATAAAGTGGCGAAAGTTTTCTATAGCCTTAACAAGAGCAAAACCATGTTTTTCAATGTAAGAGTACTTGATTTCATCATTTGATAAACTCTGGCTCATGTATGCTACATGTTTTTCATTGATTTGGTTATCACTTTGTAAGAGGATAGCAAAAATTGCTTCCACGGTGGCATTCACATATATGATAAAATCTCTCTCAAAATCCAATTTCACCAAAACCGGTGTAGAATTGATTGTTTTATTAATCCTAAGGAAAACATTTTCGACGTCATCTGTCCAAGAAAAATAATGATATTGTTTCAGAAGATTATGAATTAGTTTAACCATGGCAACAAAATCATGAACAAACCTACAGACAAAATTAATAATGCTCATGAAAGCTTAAACTTTGTTATTTGAGGTGGGGGCAAGAAGCTTTAGAATCATAGTAATTCTTTCGAGATCAATGCTTATTCCTGAATCATAAACAACATGACCGAGGATTTTTCCCTTAGTGACACCAAAAATGGATTTGGAAGGATTTAAAGAAATGCCAAATTTTCTGCAACGCATGAGAACTTTTCTAAGATGACCAAAATGATCCAACCGATTTTTTGAATAGACAATCAAATCATCAAGATAAACTTGGATAATTTTACCGATCAGATCGTCAAAATCTATCTACATAGCTCTTTGAAAACTGGCACATACATTAGTGTTAAGAACCAAATATCAATATAGCATAGAAAAACCTCAGAATAAGTA
>ML778892.1:392477-415522 GCA_009831015.1 Picea engelmannii
TTGAATCCATCATTTCTTGTAGTTCATCTTTTGTTACTGTCTTCTTTTGTAAATCATTTATGTCCCAACGCATTTCTTCACCTTCATCAAGAGTCCAAGTAGGATTGTCCGGAGGCTTATTTGGTGTAGAAGTTCCTTTTTTTGGTGGCATGTTGGCCAAGTATCACTTTAAACCTTGATTTTGAGGTGGTTTTGCTAGACAATCTTCCTTTTATTGTGTCTCCAAAATTTCAACCCTTCTGAGTATGAACTTTTATTTTTTATAAGTCTCTGATATTTCTTCTCTTCAATTCCACAGGTCTGATAAAAATTGGATGTGCCAAGTGCAATTTACGGTAACTTCCCCACAACTTGTTGATTTTTGGGCTTTCCAGGAGATCTCACTTGTATAGAGTTCCCCACACAAAATAATTGATATAAAATTATGAAACTTGTACCAGAACTACCACGATCTGTCCAATATCCAATGCAACTAGTCTCACTTAATTTGGATACTCTAGGAATAATTTATGATTGTTTTACATGAAACACCTGCTTGAGACTAGTCAATAGGACTAGTCAGATACCCTATCTTCCATAGGGTGTATCTACAAATTTACGATGACCCAGAAGATGAAATTGCTACCATAGATAACTTACTAATTTTTGAGAATATAATCCAAAGTTCAGGGTCTGAAACATTACATAAATTTTTTTATAGCAAAAATGCCACAATGACTCAATTCAGGATGATTCCAGAACCCTATCTTACAAAGGATGTATCTCTGAAAGTATAAGGCCTCAGGAGTTGAATTTTTAACCCAACGTGCCTTGATCCATCTGATAAATATCCTCCAAGCTGTTCCTTCTAAATCATTGTAGAAAAAATTTTTATAGTGAAAATTCCACAGCGTCTCAAATGTAGCATCGAAACCCCAAGAACTTGAGCTCTGATACCATATGTTAAGAACCAAATATCAATATAGCATAGAAAAGCCTCAGAATAACTACTCAACGTCTTTAAGAAGAGATAATTTTAGATAATAATCCTCTTCGAGGGGCCAACCTCCTTTTACCCCACATAAATCTTCAAGTACAAGATGATTCCAATTGAAAATGTCTCCTTGGTATATATAGGAGACTAGGAGGTGTAATTACAACTAATGGAATAAAGCCGACATAAATAAAATAAAATTACTAATGTAATATGCCCCAATTAAGTGGTAATGAGCCAATATTAGGGCTTAACAATTAGACAAGCCAAAATACATGCATTTGTAAGAAAATGTGCCCCATCGTGCAGTAAATGTGGTTTTATACCTATCAATCCTTTTTACCTTGATTTGATTATACCCAGGAAAACCATCAAGTAAGGACATCATATGTGACCCTGCAACCTGTTGTAAAATCATTGCCATATTAGGGAGAGGAAAATGATCTTTGACACTCACTCTGTTCAATGCACATAATTTGAAACATAATCTGATATGACCAGTAGTCTTCCGAACATGGACTAGATTTGAAACCCACTCGGAATACTTAACTAGAAATATTATACCAATTTTCAATAATTTTCCAACTCTTTCCTAATAGTAGCTTCGAGTGCAGGGTTAATAGGTCTTTGTTTTTTCCTAACTAGTTTTACCCCTTCCTTGATAGGAATGGAATGTTGTATGAGAGCAGGATCAAAACCATGAAGATCCTCGTATGACCATGCAAAAACATCTTGAAATTCATGGAGTAGCTCAGTTAATTTTTCCTTTTCGTCATCAGAACATTGGGCACCTAGTTTAATGATATTTGGAGATTCAGGTGTCCCAAGGTTCAAGGAAATGGTATCACCCACTTTCCTTTTCGACTCCTCTTCCTTATTTGTCTCTTTGTTTCCTACATCACTCGACGAAAATGAACTTTCGAGAGGATTCAAGCCTTTAGGAAATTTTTCATCTTCAATAGATATGATTTCTTTAGACTTAAACGGTTCATTTTGTATGAAAGCACAAATGCCTTCATCATTCAAGAAAACTTGCCATGACTCTATGTTATTGGGGATGTGAGGACAATATATAGATTGGAACGTACAATCAAGTCATTGAGGTAAAATCTGCTGAGTAGGAGATGCAACAAACATAGCTAGCCTATCAACCATTTAATTGATTTCCCTCTTAACATGAGTGATGTTAAATGATACAAGATTTGAAATGAGCATACAAACAACTTGGGTATAGTGTTTAACCATCTTGTTTATTGGCGAATAAATCTTACGTACAAGATTCACCACAAGTTCGAAATCACCAAAAACTGTAAGGTGGCCACGACCAAGGTTATATGCATTTTCGACGCCTAACAATAAGGCCTCAAATTTGGTAACATTGTTTTTGCAAGAAAATTCTAACCTATAAGAAAAACTGTGTATTTTACCTATAGGAGAATATAGGATGATGTCGGCTCCATTACCTTCGTTTGAGCACGAGCCATCGAAATGCATGTGCCACATGCCATCGTCAAAATGAATTCGTTCAAGGATAGTGCCACCCTCATCAACAAAGATAGAGTATACTCCCAAATATTCCTCAAGATAATTTACGTTAGGTTGGGAAACACTCTCTATATATGGTTAAATTTTTCCTTCCCTAAGAACTATAATATTCTTTCCGTTCCAAGGGATAAACATATGTGTTCCGTCAAGCAAAAGATATCCACCCGTTAAGGATTTCCAGTCTCTTCCTAAAATAATTGAATAGTTTCTTACTAGCGTATCAATTACTTGGATAATGAGGGTTTCTCTTATCTCAGGGTGTGCATAGAGAACTAAGGTTACATCCTTGATTTCACCTATAGTTGACTGCTGCAAACTATTATAAGAGAGCATGCTTCTAGAAATTTCATTAGTGCATGATAAGCGAAGCTCTTCCATGATAATTTTTGGCATTACACTTGGACCAGACCCGCCAACAATTAGGCAACAATGAGCTATTTATCCATAATTTTTACCGAAATATAAAAAAGGGGGATTTTTTATAGGGTTCCTAAAATTATTTATACCTATCTTATTTACAGTTGAATCCTCTTCTTTTAACTCTTCAAAAAGATTGGTTATGGTATAAAACTTTACCTTCCATAAAGTTATTGAGATGCTTTTGTTGTTCTGGGATGAAAACCATGTCCAAAAGAGTAACATCAACCTTGATATTATCCAATTGGTTTAGGATGTTATTATTTAGAAGAGGGAAGAAGGGAAGGCACTCCTTGATTTTCCGAAACTCGAACAACTTGTGTATCCATACTTTGAGAAGATGAGCTTGGTGTGGAATAAGCACGAGGATGATCATATTTACCCTTGGCCATGTAATTTTTGTTCATGGTATTGATTACCATAACATCCTCTGGTTCAACCCAATCTAGAACAATGATTGTGGTATCGAGCCTTTTTCCAAAGATCTTATCTCTAGAATTTTTCTTAACTTCACAAGTACTTTCTTCATGATTTTCTTCACAAAAGTTACACCAACTACGAGACATAATGGCCTTTAGTTGAAAAGTATTTTCATTAGTATTCCTAAAAGGCACCGAGGAAGAAGAAGATTCCCCAGAGGTGGGCGAAGAAACACTTCCCTTTCATTTGTAGGCTATCATCCTATTTTTCATATCTTGCACGAGTTGTAGGAGGGAAAACATATATGTTTGCTTGACCGAGTCCCCTTTAGGGAGACCCGTTCTTTCGAGTTGTTCCTCATATTCTAGACAAGTATGAAGAGCGGAACCAATATTATCAATATCCTTTTCTTCAAGTCTATGACGATAAGGGGAAGGTAGCGCATTATAATAATGTATGAAAGCAGCCTGATTTTGGGGGCAGATTAGTTCAGGGATTTGATTATATAATTTGGTGAAGCGAAGGTTAAAAGACTTGATGGTTTCACCATCTTTATAGGAAATATTTTTGTATTCCTTTAACTGCTCAGCTAGACTCTTGGACTGTCCATTAGTGGACTTGAACCAATAAACTAATTCTTCCCATGTGGAAAGAATTTTGGGAGGGAGATAAAAAAAATCTGCCGCAACTTTACCTTCGAGGGAGTTGACAAATAAACACATGCAAGTGTTGTTATCGTTAGCCCCAATATTATGAAAATAATTAGAAAATTCTACTAGGTGTTCATTTGTAGTGACAATACTATTTCCTGAAAGCCTAAGTAAATGCTCCTTAAACTTTGGTAATGGATGAGTAGTAGGTGCTAGATTTAAGGGAGAAGACATGTGTCATGGGGTAGTTGTAGCATCTTCTTCGAACTGGAAAAGCCCATATTTCTTTATCACTTTAGTAGGATTGGTAGTGGATTGAACAGGGACCCGATGACTGTATATAATACCAATTACCGATGAAGCAGAAGGTTGGGAGGAGGAGGCACCTCTGGTTCCACTACCACTACTCACATATGTCAGGTTGAAGGTAATAGGTATAAGTGATGAAGGTGAACTAGCAAAATCAGAAAAAGTTCTCCTTAGAGAATTTTATTGTGTTGATAAAACAATTTTCTTGTGTTGATGAAGAATCCATCTTGGAAAATATGGTTCAATTCCTGTGGACCAACATCAAAATGTATGGAAAATCGAGGTCTTTTATGACCCCTTTGCCAATTTTATTTGCCTCTATTGCCTCTACCATTACTGCCTCGAATGAAGAAGCTCATCTTGAAGAAATGTTCCATTTAGTTACAAAAACTCTCGACAATCCATTCATCAATACCCTACCTAAATAAAATCAAAGGTTGGCTCTATCATTCACAACAAAAGCATACACAATCCATCTATCCATCCATTAACTTCTCAAATCAATAATTAACTACTATTGAACAGGGAATGATAGGGATATTGGGAAGATGAGGGGTTGATAATGAACGGAAATTGGTAGCATGGATGGGAACCCCCAACGGATATTGTTCAAAACATAGATGCAAATTCCATATAAAAACAATATTTCCATTTCTCAATTTTCAAACGCCAGTCACTTCCTTTTCCTTTTTATTATTTCTTTTAAAATGCCATTCATAATAACACAACAGGGAATAAAAAATGAATTTGGGAAGATGGTGGGCTTGTAAGGAGTGAAAAGTGGGATAATGAACGAGAAATGAGATGGACATTGTTCCATGAAATAAAATAACATTTTCTCTTTAAAATGGCATACCCTTAATTTCCAAAAAACATTTTTAACTATAGACAATCTCAAGGTTCAAGACACAACAACTTCCATATCAAACCCAAAGCATACGTCCAGAATTGTCAAACTCAACCATTTAATTTCTATCTTTTCTGCATTCATGTTTAATCAAACAACAACACAATTTATGTACATAATGTACATAATTCCAACTAACAACGACCATGTTCAGATTACTTAGAGCATACATGGGGAGGCCGAGGAAAAGAACATGCCATCGAAATTAATCATTTACATCAACCAAATTTAATTGTTGTACAATGGACTGGGTTCGAGACCCTTTATTTTATTAGTTGGTCACCCTTTCTTCTTCTAACAATCAAATAACTCCAAGCAACGCAGAGCCAAAACAACTATAACCAATTTCTTCCCATTGTACAATTTATTTCTTTTTATTTGCAGAGCTCTTTTCATATGATGGACTATCAAAATAATCATTCCATCAATTAAAATAAACCACATCAAGCACACAATGGAGTGTACCATAAGCCAAAAATATTTTCATCATATGAGGCTGGTATATACTTTCAGTAATTGCTATGTGACAGGCTAGGTTTGAAACCCTGATGTTCTTTTTTTATTTTTTATTCACTATACAGCTTTCAAAAACAACCAAGACTACTGTCGGTAGTAAACCGATGAACCAAGGAGTTATGCAAGTAATGAATATCTCTACTGTCGGGTCAACACATAACCATTTCAAAATCCAAGTTCAAGTCCGCAATAGTCACGACAAGGGAGAACGAGGTCTGAACAACCAGGTGGGTGAGACAATTCCGCAAGAGGGATTTGTAACTTGAAACCAAAACCTCCAACAATTTTACAACAAGGTTTGACACAGTCTCCAATCTTCAATTTTATTTATATTTTTGAACGCGAAGTCTCCAATCTTCCATGGCAGGGGAATAAACTATTTTTTCCTTTTTTCATGGAAAAAATGCATCCATAAGTTATATTGCCTTGCCACCTTTGTAATAAATAGTTTATCAGATACATGATATGCGAGAAAAGAAGGATTCTCTTTCGAGTAAAATATCCTTATGACACTTTGATTCTCCATTTATTCTATTGTCCCCTTTTTCTCTAAAAATTTAGTAGCTTGATCAAATATCCTTGAACTGTTTTCGCCCAACAATTGTTTTTTGAAGATTGAAACAAAATTATTATAAACTTCATAGAAAAACAGAGGGGTATTATGTCTCCATAATGCCTAATACCAAAAGATAATTGGATCTGTTTCGCAATTCACCCTCTTACTTATGGTTAAGTTAGGAATTGACAACATTTCACAATAGAAAATATCAAATAAGAGGCCATAAATCATTTTCTCTCCTTTTTATAGTATGTTAATCGGGACGAGATTTCGATAGAAATGAGTTTTCCCCAATAAAAAATGGCATGTTCCTGTAATGTAAAATACATAATATAAAAAATCATGCGAGAGATATAAGTAGTGCTTTCCTGACCTGTCAACCTGATAAATAGCCATGCAATTTCTTGATAAGGGTTTTTAAAAGACTCAACCCAGATTCTGGTTATATCTACTGGGATAGATGCAAAATTCTCCAAATATTCCGGCAGGAGGTCAAGCCCATTGTTATGTTTCTTCAAGAATTGTCTGCAATCTTCACATTTGAAAGTAAGAGTTGACTCTGGCAACTTTAACATCTTGCGAAAAAATTGAGGTGAAAGACAAATCAGAGAATGATCTTGGAGCTATATAATCCTTTGACTTGGCACGTACCTGTCCACACACCATGAAATGAGTTCCTTACAATCAAAAACCTTAGGAACACACCCAGTGTGAGTGATTCCATATGCCCAAATTACATTTTTCTGTGCAGGAGGAGAGGAATAATACAAATATGCTCTTGACCAATGGAATTTCTAGTCTTCACGAACAAATATATTCAGAGTATCACCACAAAACTGTTGTCTAGCTGATGCTACCATAGGTTGATGTGACTATTTCTTGAGCTAGATGATAATCTCAAATAAATCTTTTCAGAAAGATAATGATAATTTAATCCCTTGGCAAATGAAGATTTAATGATATTTAAATAGTAATTCCTCGAGCCTTTTTCCATTAATGACGAGCTTTTCGGGGCCTGCACAACAGTTGTTAGAATTAAACAATACTTAATGTGTATCGAGAAAAGCAACCAAATGGTGGGGATGGAAGAGAGAGATTTTGAATATAAAACTTTTCATGAATCCTCCAACGCGAGAACCCACGGTTGTATAGATGATAAAAAATATACTAAGTGTAGAAAAACAGTCGTTTGGACTCGCATGCAAGAGGAATAAAATACTTTGGAGCTTGGCACCCGCAACAAGGTTGATGGTCAAAATGTAGATCACAGAACTTGGGGTGCAAAGTGAAGGTCACGAAAAATGGAGGATGAGGGCTTGAACCCACAAACCCGCGAAACTGAAAAATGGCCAAGTGTTAAAAAAAAACGTATGAGATGAGCAAGTGGGTGGAATGAAAGCCCACCAACTCGCGAACCCACAAATCACTGAAATATGACTAAAGGGAGAGAAGAAGGGATAAAAGAAAAAATGAGATAAGGGGAGGTGTATAAGAGGGAAGAGAAATGGAAAAAAGTAGAGAAGAAAGAATGTGAAAGGAAAACAAGGAAGCACAAACTGATCTCAACATGTCCTTCCTTAGTGTCCATAGGGGTTGTGCCACGTTATTCATTGCCATTGACCATATTATCTTTGCTAGGGGAAGTTGTTCCATGATTGATTGATGTTGAGATTGAATGTAGTGGATGATCGAGAGACTTTAAGTGTTGTATTTCAAGCTCCATTTCATCCATCTTCCATGTCAAGGAGGCCAAAGAAAGCTCAAATTCTCCCAATTTTGATGAAAGTTTCTAGATCACAGAGCATTTGGTTTGAGAAATCTCCTCATGACGTCAAAGAATTTTATTGAATTCGTTCCAAGAAGGGTCCATCTTTGTCCATTGTAACAAATAGATAGAAAAAATCCACCCCCTACGACTTCTAATCCCAAACCCAGAAATAACAGACAAGGGAAAATTTGCACAACGAAAAGAAACCACTCGAATTAAGAGACAAACATTACTGTAACCAGAAGATAATGGTTGGTAAACTATGAGAAACCTGAAAATAGTAATAAATAGGACCATAATCAAACAATCACCTCCCATTGAAGACAATAATAAGGCCTTGAGTGCCAATGACCAAAAAGGTAATGAACCCCAAGAACAAACACCCGTCGAGGTTTGAAATTGAGAAAAATCATGCACCGTACCATTGAAAGAAACCCTTCCATGCACCAAAGAAGAACGAGCCATATCTGAGTAGACAATCCACATAAAGGTCCAGAACAAAAATTTAATTAAATTCCCATCCTAAAAAAATAAATCCTCAAGTATGTGAGGATAACATATCACACCATCACTATCTATCCACACGAGAAGGATGGGGTTTGTCTGCACAAAAAAAGAGGGGGGCTTGACTATGGTATGTGTTAGTCCCTAAAGTTGCACTTGACCGTGAGAGGGAAAACTAGGGCATCATCAAGTTATTGCAATGGTTTTGTAAATATTTTTTTGAATAGGTTTTAGAAATTGGTTGAAAGTTGGCTCAAGGATTCAATAAAATATATAGCTCAATGTAAAAGCAAGTAAACATCCCACTGGCTTAGTAAATGACAATCACTTTAACAGATCAGAAGATGAGGTAAATAAATAAATGGAAATATGCGAGTCTCCAATTTGTCAACTCACACATGGATTTCTCATTCCAAAATATCATTAAGAAACACGAACATGTACTTGAAAACAATCTTAATTATGAATAAAAACAATAAAATTTTCATTGTGTCACTCACAATCAAGAAATCATATGCTTTGCAACAAAATAAATGTGTTCAAGTAAGAAAAGAAAGAGATAACAATATGAAAATAAGATTTGACCATCATAATGCCTTTTCCATTTAGTGCCAATATGAAAAATTGTCTTGTCTTACAGTGGAGTCTTTACAAAATATCCCTTGAATTCCCCAACTAATTGACCCTCATACAATCTCTCTTGTGTCTATTTAAAGTACACAGAGTATTCCTATAGATCCTATTTTCTAGTTTACAATTTTCTAATAGGATCACGTTAATGCCTATTTACTAGGAAAATTAGCTCAAACGAGCACTTATAATGCCTATATAGTAGAGGGCTCAACAACCAATCCAAATATAGATCAGGAAATAGTCTTTACAAAACTGGCAAATCCCACAAAAATTGGAAACCTATCTTGTTGAGTTGTTCCATCCAAGATATAAAAAAGTTTCATTTGAATCAAGCATTATGAATCAAACTATTCATCTTTACTTCTTGAGTAATAGCATCGACCAATCAAAACTGAAGCAAAGTCTTCATGAATCATCATGGTATGATGACTGGAATAGCCCTGGTGTCTCTCCATTTAAGCTTGGTTGTTAGCACAACATTATGCCAATATAACCTGATATTTAGTCTCTTACCTCTTTAAGCAATGCCTTCTGTTATTTTCTTTTCCTTTTAAAATCCCGTATCTTTTCTTGTTGTTTGGCATTCCATTGCTCAACAAAAGCTTTCTCTTTTTTCAATTGCTTTATCATACTCTGCAACTCCTTTACTCTGTCTTTTTCATTCCTTTCTTTCACTTTAAGTTTTGGATATTCCTCTACAGGGGTAGGTAAATTCAGATCTATAACAGCTTGAGGTTTTCTTAATTTAATCACATATTTTGAAGATAGTCCAGAACTAAGATCTTCATCCTTAGTGCTATCAGAATATCTGGTTTCTGGAAAATATTGCATCTGGTCTGGTGCTGAAAAAAAGATCATTTATGTCATCATAAGCTGCATATGTGCCATCTACTTTCATTTTTCTTGTTTCTTCTTCAAGTCCTCAGATTCTTTCTATGTTTTGTGTAAAAAAGATGCCACTGCTTGTTTTTTGATCTCCTTCTTAGAATCCTCTGAATTATCTTCTATAATTATAAGATTCTCCTTCTTGATGGAAGGATGAAACATTTCTTTTGAATTCAGTCTAAATTTATTAGCATCTCTGGTGGAATTCCTCCTAGGGAATTTAGGTACAAGTGTTTGCTTTTTGCTCTGTTTTTTACCCTTTGTATTCTTCTTACCTGTAGATTGTTGTTTCTGTTTGACTGGAGTCTGAACTAGGCTTGTGATGTAATCCTCATATTCATCAATTTCCCTCTTTATATCTAGATCAAGATAGCTGTCAATGTCTTCATTCGTTTTAGGCTTTTTACCTCGACTAGTAGTGCCTTTCTCATGATCTTCACCTATAGGCAAATCACCAATAACTTGCCGTGTTTGTAATTTTATATTTCTAGCTCGAGTTACCCTAGTTGTAGGTGACTCTTCTTTTATTAAGACTTCAGTGGCTTGAGGAGTCTGTTTCTCCTTTACATGTTTCTTCCCCTTGACAGTTTTGGATTTAGTTGACTATAAATTTGGTTTTAAGGACTGGATTAACCAATCCCAAGATCGTTGGAATTCATTTAAGGAGAAGACTACTAATGTTCTAATTAAACCTTGATGAAAAATAATGATTTTTGTTGTAGAAGGATGAGATTGGATCCTCTTAGACATCTTGGATAAAAATTTTAACAGAAAATAGGGTAAGTTAAGAGGACAATCACCATTTATATGAATCAACAATATGATATGATAGAGATAAACAAAGGAAAACTTGCCCTCACATGTAATGTACATGTGGATAATTAGCAAGGAAGTATGCCATTCCTTCCTTACCCAACTGTGTGGTATACCCTTGCTTCAGTTAGGGTTTTGCTTCTCTGGAATTAGAAACTGATTTACAAATTCCATGACCACATTCTCCTTCTTCCACCATCTTTCCCCATACACTGACAATCTGCAAGATTTATCAATATAATGTTTTGTCACATGCATAAGAAGTTTTCCAACCACATATTTGAAGCCATCAAAATTATGTTCAAACGCCATCAATATCTGTTCGTCATGCCCGTGGAACGTCGAGAAAAATTCGAACCAACCAACATCCTTGAATTTCCGTGCCATCTGAGGGAATGCTTCGAGCAATTCTCTCCCTTCGGGCTCTAGTCTGATTATCTAGCCACTCTTTTTGGGTGCCATATCGCTGATACAATCTTGTAGACAATTCTAAGAAGATTGATGGTTGAATCATCAATTCCCGAGATCTGTTAAAAACTAGAAGTTATCCCTTTGTCTACAATCCTTGCATAAAATAACACACATACTAAAATAGGAAGGTGATGATTTAATTCATGATAATCAGACGTGTTGATTTGATGCAGGTATGGCGAGTACATCTCAATCCTTCGTATATAGCTGCTATCATAAAAATAGCAACCCGAAATAGATCATAGATAGGAATGCAGATCCTCTAATCACGATTTGAAAGGTTAGGACACGATATTGGCAGGGTGGAGCATGCAAAACAATGATTATTCCTGGCTCTGTAGGAATAACGTTATTCTTGCAATGCTTTTTCTGACTTGGCAAGTTTTACAAATTCAAATAATGAAACGACAAGTGATGTGACAAAAAATTATCATATCAAATCCTAATCTTTAAAAACCTCAAAAATCATTTAAAAAGTGCAATAAAGATTGAAAAATAATCTTCCAAGCCAAGAGGTTAAAACAATTTTTTTGATAGAAAATGATGAAAAAGGAGAAGACATGGACTAGGGACACTCACTTTATCAAAAACAAGGTTAGAGACTAACAGTATGGGAAAATCCCCCCTTACCCCATTTAAACTAATAATGCCTCTATCCAAACTTGTGCACAATTTTCGCATTTGATTTGCAAGGGAATTAAGTTCCCTCTTAACATGATAAATTTTGAATTCAACAAATCCTTCAATAAGGGACAATGTGAGGGAAACAGTTCCATTGAAAACATTACTTTCAGACTGTCTTTTCATGTTTATCACTCTTACTACCATCATGGAGTCCCTAAAAACCGTAATTTTGGCAATGTTTCTCTCTTTATCTATAAACACTCCCTCATATAAGGCGTAAGCTTCAATAATGTTATTTCAAACCAATACAAGTCCCCAAGCGTAAGAGGATATGCTATTTCCTCTGAGATCAAGAAGACTCCCCCTGACACCTGCCACCCTAGGGTTATTCCGAGAGGCTCCATAAAAAAAGAGAGAATGGACTTCCTACGTTATCAACCACACTTTGAAATCCTCCATCGATTTCCTGATGGCCCACTTTGGAAGGGGAACCGATTTTCCCACAAATGAGAGAGGAATAGTGGCAAGTTTAAAGTTATTCACCCAAAATGCTTCATAGGGATCCAATATTTTATCTTACTGATGCATGCGAAGATGCATGTACTCAACACAAAGAGAAGTGGATTTGATTGCCAACTGACGAGGAGGGATCAATTCTTCTTTAAAGATCAATTTTTTCCTTGGCAACCAAATTTCCCAACACATATATTTCAAAAAGGCCATCCAAAGACGTTTGAAGCAAGGTTTGTGTTGATAACTACCCCTGTACCTTTGTCTCCATTGGGAGAAGAATTATTTACAATTAGAGGGCCATTCAACAAGGAGGAAGAGGTCACCAAGGGAGAAACTCTAGGTAGACAAAGTATACTTGCAGTGAACAAAATATGCTAAATATTTCCCTCATCTTGTTGGCATAAGGCATAATGTGATGGACCAACAATGCCACTCTTCTTGAGATTTTAGTAAGTTAATATTCTCCCATGAATAAGGATCCAAATGAAATAATTGATATTTAGAAACCCATTAGAATGACAAAATTTCATCCACARAGATGAGTAGGTAAAAGAGTTAAATATGTCYTGAAAAAAATGGAATCCTTTGTTTACAAAGAAGAGGGAGGCCCCATAGGTCTGAGTGTCTTTAATGAACAAGTTCTGAGAAGCACACCCATGCAATGTGCAGAGGAGGAGGGAAGATAGAGGTTCCAATGGGGGGGGAGGAAAGGGTGCAAAAATCCAACCAACCCATGACCTGAAAGAGGGATTCCATGAAGAGATATTAAAATAGGGTAGAAAAGACATGATCTAACATCCAAATTCGAAGTGGAGCTAGGTCCACGTGAAGGGAGAGACGGTTCGTCCCTAGGATAGAGTCCTACCAAATTTTAATTAACTTTCCATTACCCATAATCCATTTAAGTTGTTTATTGATGGCTAGGAGCGTCAAAATAACAATATTGAAGATTGGAGAGCCTTTTTCCACTCGTGGCAGTCACTCTAGACATATCATCCTAGGACATTGAAAATATTTATTCTATATAACTCGTTTCCACCATAACAATTTCCTTGTAATGATCTACCATAACAATTTTTCTCCCATGGCAATGTTCATAAACTCTGGGTCTCTGAGTCCCAACCCTCATGGGGATTTCTTACTTGCTACAATTGACTGCATGGAATTTTTTCCCATTTGACTTCCCTCCTTGTTAGAGAAATTACCCGATCTTTGTCGAGATCAAATTAGTTATGCCTTTTGGAGCTATCAGGGTAGAATACTGATAAAGGGGCAGAGTTGAGAAACTTCTTTGATGAGGATGATTCAACCATCTAGATTAATCCATTGGGAGCCCCATTGAGTCAATTTCATATTAATCTTTTCAAGAATATGCACCCAGTCTTGAGAGGTAGAGCACTTTAGAGAAATATGAATGCCTAGATATGAAAAAGAGGTCCAATCACAAACAACAGGAAATTGAAAAATTCAAGAAATGGTTTGCATTACCTGAGCACTAACATTCCAACCCATAATTTGGAATTTCTAATGGTTAATTGCTCCCCCATAGGCTTCGAGAAAGGAATCCAGAACCTGTTTGAACCTTGTAGCAATAATTTGAGAGGCTCCTCCTAGAAACAAAGTGTCATCTATGAATCACAAATGATTGATAATTTTAACTCCATGTACCATCTGTAGACCAGGAAGATTGTCAATGTCACATTCATGCTCAAGCTTACAGATTAAAGAGTCGACAATAATGATGAAAAGCAGAGGGGAAAGAGGAAAATATTGATGCAGTCCTCTACCAATCTGTACGAATTTTGTTGGTTGTCCATTGACAAGGGGTGCAATCCAAGGAACACTATTACACGAGGCTATCCATTTTATGAAGTCCAGACTAAAACCAAATTTCTCGAGAACTTGTAAGAGAAAAGAATGACGAACATGGTCAAAAGAGTTATCCATATCAAGTTTAATCACCATGCCTTCTCCTTTGGTCGAGAAGCTTAAGTGAATGGCCTCTTGGAATAGGAATATAATATCAATGATTTTCTTATCATGCATGAACCCACCCTGATTAGGAGAAATTACCTTGGTAAGATTTTTTTTTAATCGAGAAACAATTATTTTTCGTTAGAATTTTATAGGAGGAATTACAAAGAGAAGTAGGCCTAAATCCATTGAAGGAAGAAGGGTTGGTTTCTTTAGGGACTAAGGCTAAAAATGATGAGTTTGTATTACCCCACAGACTAAAATATTTGTGAGAATAATGGAACATTCTTATAATATTAGACTTTATGAGATCCCATAAATGTTTGTAAAAGGATATGGGAAACCCATCCGATCTGGGGGCCTTGTTTGGACCCAAGCTCCAAATAACTGCAAAGACCTTAGCTTCCTCTATGAGTTGGTTCAAGATTCGATTGTCCTCTTCAGAGATGATAGTTGGAATATCCTCTAAGATAGATTTTGTGTTTTGAATGGTTTCCACATCTTGTTGGGAGAAGAGACCGACATAAAAAATATGGGTTTCCACCTTAATACTCTCAAAATTAGAGAGTCTAGAACCATCCTCCATAGTGATGGATGCCACATTGTTTTTTGAGAGGCACAAATGAGCTTGTTTACGGAAAAATTTAGTATTCCTATCTCCCTTTTTAAGCTATAAACTTTGAGATTTTATACACCAATATTCCTCCTCCCTTTTAATCTCTCTTTGTATTTGAGTTTGAAGTTGTAWTTCTTCTTAATTCAATTGGTATGATAGATAATTTTCTTCCATTAACAATTGAAGAGAGTTTATCTTACCCTTTAACKCCTCTGAGACCATGGAGGTGGGGTTGAAGGAAGTTTTGGCCCAACATTTGAGAGARCATTTAACCATGATACACTTTTGTTCCCAAATGAAGACATGAGTACCGAGAACCCAAGTGTCYAAGCATTTGCAACCAAACGATCCACAGTAGGCAAGCTAAGGTAGAAGGGAAGAAAACGAAAGGGAAGGGGACCATAGYTAGGGAGATGGTGAATATGAAGAGAAATGGGCYTATGATTAGAAGTCAGGGAAGGAAGAATAAAGGATTTGAGGGAGGAATTAGCAGAAAGAAAGTGACCATGGAAAAGAAACCAATAAAGATAGGCAACAATATGGCCAGGCCCAAGGCACTTATTAGTCCAAGTGAATTTACCTSTAACAKAAATCACATCAATAAGATCCCAATCCACTATTATTTCTTCCATTCTGTCTYAGCAAGGGCCTTTGCTATAAAACCCCCATTTTTTTTTGAACTGCTCCTGATTGTATTGAAGTAGTCGGCAAGGATGCAATCCAAAGAAAATCCYGAAGACTCAAKATAGAGTTCCAATAAGCCGACTTATCTAGAGGGTTAGCTGACATATAGATATTGATAACCAATTTTTTTTTATTATCATAGACAAATTTAAACKTACTGAAAATCCAATGAGAAGTTTGAAGGGAAAAAACCAAGCAAACCTCACACTTGTTCCAAAGGGTGCAAAGGCCTCCAGATGTGCCCCCAACATCTTCTACATTATATTCCCACTATTTTATCATTTCGAGAGGTGTTTTCCTAATGTCACATGCTTTCATTTTAGTCTCATGGAGCATAAGAATAGATGACTTATCATTATGAATTAGATCTCCGGTAATAGAGGATTTTGGAGTGTTGCCTAAGACCATGCAATTCCAAGAGACAATAATCATTATTTTGAATGGTTATGGGAAGAACTTCCTTTGGTTGATGCATTGCTGCTAGAGAATTTCAACGGCTTAGAAGACCCAAGCATTTTTGTGATGTATGATGGGATCCTAGCAAAATAACTTTATTTGATTGTTCCTCTTGTAGACTTCGTGAATCCTTCCATCCTGATCTTCTTGGCAAGTTTTCCTCAGAAGCCCTTTCATATTGCTCCTCATCAACTAAGTAATCAATATCACAATCTCTAGCTTTAGGATTTGAAAAGGTTACCTTAACATCTTTAAAATTTTCCACTTCTTTCAGACCCAAGTCAATAGAGGTTGTGTTCTCATGTAAAGGGTTTTCATTAATAATCTTCTTCTCTTGTCTTGTTTTGTGAATTACCTTTTCTTTAGTAGAGGGTGACCTAGAAGAGGGTTGGACTAAAGGAGGATCCCTATGGCTAGAATTCAAAGCTACATCCATAAATAAGTGGTCGTCTTCTTTATCTGCCATTTGAGATAGGGCTTCAAAGCTGTTTTTTTAAATCACTTATGTTGAAGAGTTGGGGATACTAGAATATTTAGGGGGATTGACCTGACTAGATGGAGGGGGATCGACAAACGATCCAAGACCAGATGCATTACATGTGATTCCCTTGCATCAAATTTTCTCTGCACCACACACCACTACTTGTTAGGCCCATTACTAGTAGGCTGAGTGGTAATGGCCTTCTTGCAAATTTTCACAAAATGTCCATATTCATGGAAAACCTTGCATTTGAAGGGGAGTTGTTCATAATCTAGTTGTTGCACATGCTACCAATTGTCCAGAGAAATGAACACCACTTTAGGAATTCCTTTTTCAAGGTCAAATTCAACACAAATTTGAGTGCATGAGAACATGTTTTATTTTAGTTCCGCCCAATATAGCGACCCAAGGAGTTTCCTATTCACTAGAGGGCATCATCACTCCAATAATATAGAGGGAGATGAGGTAAATCATCCAGACATGAAAAACAAAAGGAACATCATTCTTTGGATTGAAGTTAGGAGTCCATTTATTCAAGTACATCCCTCTTGCACCTAGAAAGTAAGGCCCCCTATGGAATATCAAATCTCTATCTTTCTTCTGCTCAAAGAGAAAAGCATAAATCCTCTCCCACAAAAAAAATGGCTAAGAGAACCCTTGATGAGAGGGACCCAATTTTTTTGCAACCATAATGTAGCAGATTTAGGAGAGGGCTAGAGATGAGTAAATTGGTAGATCAAACCATGATTCGCAAGAGCCAAGGCCTTCTTCCTGGATGTGGAGGGGGGAAGATTGATTTTTGGCATATTATCTAGCTTTTTGATGAAGCGAGAGGGTTCAACCTTCAAATGCTTGACGACCGCAACAACCATAGCATGAAAGGTGCGAGCATCAACATCGAGGGGAGTGCCAACCATCTCGAACAAAACCAACCATCTCAATCAACACCAGAGTGAACCCGAGCTAGGGTTTTTAGCGCACACACAAACTACTCTCTATACATTTAGTCATTTGTCCCATATATATATATATATATATTTCAAATTTTATTTCTTTCTAGGTTATAATGTTTGGGGAAACTCTAAGTACTTCCCCTTATTTCAAGGATGATATCCAGAGTAAAGGAGCTCAATATATCACTTGCAAAAATTAAACTTGGGTGGGGAGAATAATAATCATTCCTCCCAACCACACAAGCTAAACCCAATTGACATATCTTTTTCAATATCATATAAAACAATGTAATTTATGATATTAATCAATTTTAATAAATTTATCATTACATTTATCAATATGCTATGATAAGATAATTATCAATGTAATAAAATTAATAAATTATGTCGATCTAGATATCTTACACTATATTGTTTAATACAATAATTTTAGAAAACTTAGTCGATCAACATATGTTTCTATGTGAAAGAAATTATTCAATATTCCATCAACATATGTTCCTATGTGAAACAAATTATTCAATATTATTTATTATATTGAATGCCATGTGTTACGTTAATTTTTTAATATTAAAACACTGTCAAAATTAAAATTTAAGAATAATACTATTTGGTTACTCACATTGTTTGTTATATATATATATATATATATATATATATATATATATATATTAATGAGAATAAATGAATAAAAATTAATCATTAAATTATGGTATTTTACATATAATGATTAACATGTTATTAGTGGAAATAAACCAATAAAAATTAGTTATTAAATCATATTAATATCAAAGTGATAAGTGAATGCTTAATATTTCAATTTTTTAATTTATTAAATTGACACTTTTTTTTCGTAAACTCATTTTATCAAACTCATTTTATCAATTGAAATTTCAAGCTTCATACCTCACTTTTTTTGAAATTTTTTCATTATATATATTATATAATTTGTGTTCGAAACAGGAGGTTACAATAATAACTCTTTTTTCAACTGGAAAATTTCTCAATATATATTATATAATTTGTGTTCGAAACAGGAGGTTACAATAATAGCTACGAAGAAGTATAACTTTGATTTCACTTTGATTTCGTATAATTATATTTGTGAAGGTTTAAATCATCGTGAAACCTTTGGATCCGACCTGAAAATTTAACCAAGGCTACTTGACATGGTAATGTGAATGGTCACACCTAAATTATTTATTTATTTTGACCAAATGCTTTCGGTCAACATGACGAAGTGACAATTTGTTTGACTTGACATCTTTAATGGGTAGAAATGTCTCACAATGTTACATATGTTGTCGTTTTAGATAAAAAAAATATGAATTACAATGTTAAATATTTCGTTCAAAAAGGCTAAAAAAGGCATGGGTGAGGATTATTTATTTTTTCAAAGTCACTTACAATTTGTATATGAAGCAAACCACTATAACAATTATTGATGTACAATTATGACAAGCACAAGCATGTCATGGGTGACATTAACAACACCTTGCTTTCATCGATCTAGCAAGACACGTTTAACCCTTTTATTTATTTATTTTATTTTTTAATAATAAATTATTAATATTTTATTTTTTTACAAAATTATATGTCATACATGAAATCTATTTATTTATTTTATTTTTTAATAATAAATCATTAATATTTTTTTTTTACAAAATTATATGCTCATACATGAAATCCAACTATTAACTTTTTTGAAAATCACTATAATTTTTTTTGAAAATTACTTGTTATGTTTTGTAGTATATTAAAATTTAAAATTTATATAAAAACTATTTATTATAATATGAACAATAAAATAAATTATTAAAAGAAATACATTTCTATACATATTTATAGAAAAAATTAATTAATTTTTTTATAAAATATTTTGATAGAATAAATAATTAAATTAGTGGACTATAATATTTGTTGACAACATTTTCCATATTGAATATAATAAATAAACATTTGAAATATAAAATTTAAAATGAATAGAAATATATAATTTTGTGAAATTTGACAATCAAGATAGATGTTTATTTGCCTCTTTAATGTATAATAGTTTGTCTTAAGACATTGTGGTCACACTTTGAAGGAATTTATAATAGATCAATGAATTATTATCAAAATTGTTGGACATTTGCATCTTTAGACAACCATTCTCCACAAGAAAGTTTAAGAAGACCTATCCATACCACTATAGAAGCCCTAGGAAAAAGTTGAAGACTCAGGAAGAGAAGTTGGCCCCGCAGGAAAAATAATAATAAAATTGAAGACCCAGAAATAAGAAGTCGGCCCTAGACTGGCGCCCAGATCAATATAAATACAAGATTGGCTCATTTCATTTTGACAGGCAATCAACTCCTTCTGTAGTACACACAAGGCAGTTGCAGCTGCAGTTTTGGCAATTTTGCTAATTTTGGGTTACTGGGTATCTTGGAGAGTGCGCCACACTTGGAGAAGCTCTTGCTTGGTTATTCTTGGTCATATTATTGAGGAGCTAGGTCTTGGTGATGCTTGCCTTGGGGAGGATCTTCTCTGTATGGTATTTTGGCTATTGATGGTGATGTATTAGTAATATCTTGGAATTCTTCTAGAGAAAGGTTGATGGGTTTTCTCCCAACTTTGGATTTCCCAGGATAAACTCTTGCGTTCTTGTGTTGTGTGTCTATTGTGCATGGTTAATATTTCTAGATCTTGTTATTTCTGCTGCATTGTTATAGTTGATATTTTCAGTGTATAATTATTTTATGATAATTGTTGTATGAAAGTGAATCTTGTTATTAATGATAAGGCAATAAATACCATATCTGAGAATCATGTAAACACCAACATGGTATCAGAGCTAGTTGAAATATTGTCACTGCACAGTTACAGTTGCAGTTGCCAATTGTAGTTGCAATTGCCAGTTATCGTTGCAGTTGTTAGTTATAGTTTCAGTTTCCAGTCGCTAGTTGCAGTTGCTAGTTGCACAAACCTTGAGATTAGAAGATAAGATAGATGGTGCTACAAATTTCAGAGGTGTGCACTTATATATGTTTCCAAGTTATATTATTTAGCAGAGTATGAGGGTGTTTGCATGGGATGTACAAGGGACCTTGTCCAAGTAATGACCCAAAGAGATCATTGGATCTAGTGCATTCAGAGGAATAACACACCCTCCCTAGCAATTAAGACTCCAAGTTTGAATATCCGGTTTGATATTTTTATATTGCTGCACCTTAAATAAATATTGTAATTGGGACAACAGTCTTTAGAGTTCTATTACTGCTGAGTACCTTTTGTTATCAAATGTTTAGTGACACTTGAATAGTGTTAGTACAATAATCATTGTGTAAACGCTCACTGTTTAGTACTAATGATGCACTTATTTACAAGATGAAATTGATCTCTTTTAGGAGATGTTCTTGGCTGTTGTCTTTGTCCCGGGCATGTTACCATGGAGGTCACAACACTAGAAAAGTGTTGCTCTTGTCTTTTGTTCTTGTTTTGTTCCGGGCAGGTCACAGGTGACAGCTCTAAGAGGGATCTTTAGTGACGATTGCAGGAGGAAACATATTAGATGGTCTCTAGTTTGAGACATGGAGCAGGCTATCCAGACATGGAATTGTATACATGATAATATACATCCATATACCGAAGGCGGAGAAGACAAAGTTAGAACCTTCCAAAAAGAAGGATACTATTGTGGGATACAGAGTGTTCCACATGGAGATTGACAAGGAGGAGTAGGTGTCTCCACGAGTGGTGAGGCATACAACCCCACCTAGTACCAGTTCAAAGGAAGCTAGAGTTCAAAGGGAGTCAACCCTCAGGATCCAGTAGGGAGGAGAAGCCTCCTAGGAGAGTTCATTGGAGATCAAACTTCAGATATGCAAAGGGAGAAGATGGCTCCAGAGATCACACAGACATAGAGTGATCTTGATCTAAGAGAGAGTCAGTTGGATCAAGAGAGAGTCGTTCATTCAAAAGGATTTCTCCCTCAGATTTGTTGATATTTTGATGTAACTACGGAATATATTCTTTTGTATTTGTATTGGTCAAACCTCGAGAAGGTTATTGTAATCTTATTGTATAAATCAGGTCAAAAGAAATTATTATTTTGTTGTTATCCTTATTGTAAAAGTCAAAACAACCCCTCTTAGGGTTGAGTCTTTTCAGAAGTCAAGTTATGTGTATAAATAGAGGTCGAGTTCCTCTCATTTGTATACACACACAACTCACCTTCTCTTGTGTATTTGGAGCATAACAAATGAGGTCTAGCACAGGAGGTCTTGGTTTCTTGGTCTTGGTCTACTTGTGGAGAGCTATAATGTGACATTGTACTGGTTGAAGGAATCTATACTGTATAATTGGTTGTTGGGTTTTCCCCCCCACGAGGGTTTCCCAAGATATATCTTGTGTTATGTGATGGATTATCTTTCAATGATCACATTACATGCAATTGTTAATGAATGTTAAAGAAGATAAATGTAACTTCTAAAATTATAACATGGTATCAGAGCATGCTTGAATAGAATACAATTCACAGATCTAGAAGACAAAAGGAGTCATTTTTCTTGATATAAGTGGTTTCCGGACAAGACAAGACCACCAACAAGTGCGCCCTAGTGGAGCACATCCTTTCCCTGGATCAGATCTTCAGAATATAGAATTTGTGATTTAGGGGTAGGATGAGTATTGGAACCAAGAATGATGAGAAGCTGGAGGGAGCTAACAACTTCAAATCCTAGAGGTACAAAGTATCCCTCCTCCTAAAAGAACATGATCTAGAGAAGTTCACTAAAGAAGAGGTTTCAGAACTAGAGGGAGATGAGGCTAAAGCAAAGCACAAGAAGGATATGGTCAAAGAAAAGAGTATTATTGCAAACTCCATTAAGGACCATCTTATTCATCACATATCTTCATTATCCACTCCAAAAGAAATGATGGATGACTTAACCTGATTGTTTGAAGGAAACAACATCAACCGAAGAATGACCTTGAGAACTCAGTTAGAACACGAGGATGCAGAATTCATAAACCATCCACTCTTACTTCTCAAGAGTGAACTGGATCAAGGAGAAAATGGAATCCATTGGTGATACAATGAATGGAGAAGAAATGGTGATGACCACCTTGAATGGAATCCCAAGGTCATGGGATGCATTTATTCAAGGGATATGCTCAAGAAGGAAACTACCCAAGTTCAATAGGATATGGGAAGATTGCAACCAGGAAGAAGCAAGGATGACAACAAGAGAAGAGAAGATGACAGATGATGATCAAGCCCTATCCGCCCACACCAGGAAAGGAGAGAGCAAGAAAGAACCCTCCTCACCCAAGAAGTTTCAGAAGGGCTGAAGAAATAACCCAAATATCATATGTTTCTGTTATCAGAAAA
>ML778892.1:429484-480150 GCA_009831015.1 Picea engelmannii
ATTATGTATGATGACATATATGTAATTTCCTTTTAATAGTAATTTTGATTTTTTTTTAAATGAAAATAAATTAATAAAAATATAGTTAAAGATGAAAAACAAAATGATATAGACAACTTATATATATCTTTCCCTTTTAATAATGAATTTGATTTTTTCTTTAATAAAGACAAATAATAATTATAACAAATTGACAATAGTTTTATAGTAAATTGATAATTGTTGGGACACTCTAACTAGTTTAATGATCCCATATAAGTATACTCCATTTCCAAATTTAAACCATACAACCCTTTTTATTATAACTTATATTTAAATGATATCATATAAAGTTTAATATTATATATATATATATATATATATATATATTTATTACAAGAAGTTTAATATACAATATATATTTGTGCCATCCTTTTTAACTTTAGTCGAATTTTTGAATTACAAAGCTCTTCCAACACGCTTGAATTATTCCCATTGGAATTCAATTCTGCAGAGGTTCTACCTCTTTCAAATATAAGGAATAACTTAATTTGCCTTGGAAAGTGACATGCCTACCCCTTCTTATAAAACTTCATTACCACTAATAAACTCTTCACTTTCACACATTCCATGATTAGCTCTTGGTATTAACATTATCATTTTTGTTTGATGGAATGGTTGAACACGTTTATAATTTTTATCAAGTGATCACCTTCATTTACGCCTTACCACCACGTAAGATTTTAGGTCTTGTTCTTGACTTTCTATGATTTTGTCAATGTACTAACTTTCTATGGAAAAGATGAAGCCATATTCCCATAATCAAAGCATGGCCTATATCTAAAAGCAATATATCCATAATCTAATTTTTGTTTATAACTTTTATCCAGATTTCTTATGCGAAGTCTTTCGACGAGATCCATATATATGCACAACTTTATGAAGGTTGTTAAATGTGTTTTATGAGTATCTTTAGAAATAAAGTGAAAATTTCGAAGATAATTTTTTGTAGTTTAAAAACACACAAGTATTCCAAATTACATAGGGAAATTTGGAAGCTTATCTAAATGGGGGTTGAATGATATTATTATCTAAAAACTATTCACGTGTGACATTTTCACAAGTCTTATCTAAATATACTATTATCAAAAACACAATTCTCATAAGAGACATATTCACACACATAAATGATGTTTTCAAACACATAAGAGATACACTCACGCACCTAACTCACACGTCTTCATAAACAACACACTCACACACCTAACCACATCCCTACATAAGTAATGCACACACATCTATTAACCCACATACCCATATAAAAGATGCACTCACAAACATGAGCATCACACTCACAAACATAAGGGACATAATCTTTGAGAAGAGATGTATCACTCCATTGTCAAGTAAGGAGACTTAAAGCTAGAATGCCAATATTGAGTTGCATTGAGTTGGAAAGATACATTTGAATTTTCAGGACAACACCCCCGTGTATGAACTTGGATTTAGAAAATATGATAACCTGTTGGAAATCCTGCAACAAAGAGAATAATATCAAATGAAAAAGATATGTTAAAAAAATGCAAATTGAACACAAAATTGAATGCAAAAAAGACACACACATAAACGTAAAATAACATGCTAAAAGGATACATAATATAACGCTTTGAAAACAAAAATAATAGTTTTTTAGTGAAAATTTCACAACTTTTAACACTTCCACATTAAACGCATGTCCAAGTTCTATCAAAATTTAAAAGAAATATATACACACCGTGTAATCTCTGAATACAAATGTAAAAATAGTTTGAATGTATGTTATAATTGTTTGAAAAAAGACTAGCCTTTCTATGGTGTAGTGAGAAATAATAGATACTGATATTCTTCTAACCAAACCGTTGCTATATAAATATTAAATGAGGCAATTTAAAGTCTAATCTAATAAAAGAAGCTCGAGATGTGAATACAATGAAACACTTTTCACTCTAGAACTTCAATAGGTTTATGTGATCAATTTTAGAAATTACTATGCAAACACATTTAGTAATATCAACCATCACGTGCTTCCAAAAATATATCTTAATATACTATTTCACAGAACTTGGATCCTTGATTAGAGATGCATGGCCTTTTATGGTATGCATTGAAGATATTATAATTTGTGCTCATCTTTAAGCATGGTCAAGATGATCAAACGAGAGATTGGTAAGGTTTTGGTTAAAACTTTTAGTAGTTGGAAATCATAAAGAGTTGTGGTGGACTAGATGCTATTGTCTTCTTGTAATTATGTTTCACTTATCACATAGGTAAGATTTATAATTTATTATACACCAAAGTTTCCATGGAACATACGTAGCATTGAGTTCTTACTCTAACAAACACAAGCTCCTTAAAATCTTATTTCAAGAATGATTTACAACTCTATTTGTAAAATATGTCAAAATATACTATTGTCAAAAACAAATATTGAAAAAAAAAAGATTGTCTTGAAATAACTCCTTCTCACCTATGCTTCAATATGTTTTTGTTGATACTCAAGACCAACCACTTGAAAGCTGCATATTCTTTTGCACATGATTAAGAAATCTAAAGCAACAACTAGTTCTCTAAAATTAACATTAAAAAAATTAAGGAAGACGTTAATAACTAAAGAGAAAAATAATGATGAAATTAATTTCATTAGTTGATGACTTAATAATAATTTAAATAATGCCTTGGAGGTTGTAATACCCAAGGCCGAGCCCCTTCTGAATTGTAATTATGTGTTATTATGCTGGTGAGCCAAGTGGTTTTAAGTTGAAAGACTTATGTGTTATTAGGCTGGTGAGCCAGATGCCAAGGCCAATGAGCCTGATTTTTGTATATGTAATTATGCAGAACATTATTAATAAAATATAAACACTGCTTAGTGTAGACCGACCACGAAGAAGAGTAATGGGAAACTAAGCTCCACTAGGTAGGGTAAAGAAGGGGGGCTAAGTATTGGGGCTAGGGCAAAGCTAGGGGGCTTACCTCTAGAGGAATAATATTTTAATATTATTTCCTAAAGACTAAGGTGAACATTATATGTTTTGTTATCCTAAGTTCCTCGAAAGTGGGACGTAAGCTAAATGGAGCGCATGCAGCGCCAGGAAGACAAGTGTCAACCTGGGCGCATGCAGCTAAAGCTGAAGCGTCATCTCGTGTTGGGGCGTTCACGAGTCATTCTGCCATCATTCGCCCGAGTTCGAGTGGCCATTCTCGCATCCTGCACGGGAACCCGTTTTGCCTCTGTGATCGACCTTGGCATAATCACGCATTTTGAAAGCCAGAACCGTAAAAGTTGACCTGTGTATTTTTCCGTGAAGTCAGTCTATCCGCACTTGCAGAGCCGAGTTCGTACCTGAAACGTTTTGGGTTGCTGCCCTCTGTTTTTCTTGAATTGTATTGACCCGCGGCATACCCTCACGCATCTCTGAAACCAGAAACGGGGATGTCCGCCTGTGCTGTTTCCTATGAAGCCCGACGCAATTGTAGTCTCCTGAGTTGTGTTGTGACTTAATGTTAGGCTGTTGTCTTATTGAGTATCCATACCCATTTTTTCGAGGGTCGAAAACGTGATTAAGACACTCCGTGATGTAAAGTCATAAGTTATGTAAAGTCATAAATTCAAAATCTTGGAAACACCAAAAATCCAATTATATATGGTGTGGCTGACCGTATGCTCCTAGCTAAAGGACTCTTCTAAGGTCATGAAAGCCTCAAGTAAAGGGCTCGTGAAGGCTCCCACTGATTCCGAATATCCTTTACAAAGGAGGGATAATACTTGCCAGTGCGTTTTACTGGCTGATTGACTGGGCAGAATTGAATGTCATGGGACTCTTTTTGAACGTTCACAGCGGTAAGTCAGAGACCATTGAATTCTATCACTGAGATCGAAGACGGTTGAACTTCAGAGCTGTGACAATCACTGAATTCAATTGATTGGGTGCATCTGGATGACTCCCGTGGGCAGCATTAAATGGTTGCTCTGACTTGATGGAACGAGAGATTCGTGTGATTCATTCAATGTGGACGGGCATCAGCTGGCTGCCAAGGTCTGTGACCCCACGTTCATCCTGTGTATGATTGTGTCTGTTATCTTTTTCAAAATCAACGCATTCGGCGCTTCTCTCTCTTCACGTTCCTGCATTCAATGCTTCATTTCTTTCCCGATCCTTCTCCGTGGTTCTGAAACTCCATGGATAAAATTTATAAGCTTTCGTGGTTTATATTTTAGTACAGCTTTCCAAATAAGATAGTTAGGAGTTTATGATAACTTTTCAGGGCATTCTGCAAGAGTTTTATTTGAGAATCTCCAAAACTACAGGGCCTAGGAGTTTTGATGCAGCATAAGCTGCATATTGAGTGGTTTCTGTAAAAAAAAATGGTCAGTTGGATTGTGGTTTGAGTGGTTTCTGAAAAAAAAATAAAAATGGACAGTTGGATTGTGGTTTAGTTGTAGATTGATAGGAGTTCACCTCAATTTCTCAAAACATTTCTGTTAGAGGATCCCCAAAGCTATATGTCTGATTAGTTTCCATGCAGCTCTGGCTATAAACTGGGCAGTTTCTATAATAATAATAAAAAAGGTCCATTGGACTGTGAGTGGTAGATCGATAAGAGTTTTACTACTTTCAAAGCATTAGTGTATGGACTCTACCTGAGAATCCTCAAAGCTAGTGAGTTTGGAAGCAACTCTGACAAAAAATTGGGTGGTTTCTGTTAAAAAAAAACCCCATGCTGTGTTGAATATGAAGGGTTTGAGAAACTCACTGTGCAGAGGAACAGACTGCGTGGCCACTGCCATTTACAATAGTAATCCCAAACAACCCACTCCAATTTCTGCCATAAGAAGACGAGCAAATCCAACTTTTGAAGAATTCTCTGCTACGACTCCTTCTCTGATAAGTTCGTATTGCGATAATTCTACCATGGTCTCCACTGATGATGATTTGAGCCCTCCGCCAACGTTAGAGGAAATGCTTGCTCGTCTCGACGAAGAAGCAGAAGCAGCAGCAGAAGAAGAAGAAAACAGTTATGTATGGCGTTACCAGGGCTTAAGGGCTCCACATGGACGAAATATTTCTCATAATTCTCGCAGGATGTCATCTGTTAACAACAACTCTGAGATACTCAGGGCCGCGAGGAACGCTCTGAATCAGTATCCTCGGTTTTCCCTCGATGGACGAGATGCATTACATAGGCCATCGGTGGATTTCGATTCAAACCCTATATTACTCCACAGAGGCCAACGCCCTGGTGTGGATTTGCCAAGGAAGTCCTTCACAAATTTGGAGAATCAATATCAATATTCTCCATCTGGCAATGTACAGAGATTCAAGAAAGCTGGCTTGCTTGCGCGTTTGATGGGCCTGGAGACAATGCCTGTGACCACTCCTGCTAATAAGGTTATATTGCCCAAGTCTAGTGCTAATATATCTAGGGCCATGGTATCTCAAAATACCCAAACAAAATCCAATGACAGAAGATTTATGCAGGCACAGCAGTACTCCAAGGGGATTTCAAAGAAATCCAGGCTAGGTTTAGAGCATCATCGTCAAAGTTTCGGTATCTGTGATCAAATTAGAGAAGATATCGGCTGGTTAAGCTTAGCAGAGAAATCTGCTATGAGAAAAACAGCTGGGGCTATGCAGTTTTCTTCTCCTTCTAATCAATCAGAGAAGCAGCAGCGTTCGAGTTCCATGAAGCCACCAGAGCCGACGAAGTACAGCATCAATATGAAGGAGACGAAGAGCAGAAGGACTTGTAAGCATGGAGTTCATTACTAGTTCTATGAAGATTGCTGCATAAGGACTTGTAAATATGTAAGGATCTATGTATTTTTCTGGGATACTTTTCTACTGTGGCAGTTGTTTTTTTAATGGTCTGTAGGTGGTAGTGTTGGTTTGTAGATGATAACAGAAATTATGCAGAGAGAAATCTAGTGAATAAGTACATTGTTATTCTGATGATGTGTATTGAATGCTTAATCTGTTCTGTTCAAATGAATGAATGCAAATGTTCTTCCGTTGATATCAAAAGAGATACTATTGGAATCATTGATATCAAAAAAAAATATGATTTGAATCCTTACTGTGTTCTCAGTTGCTTGCATATGGTACACATCACATTTATGGTTTATATGTTTTAAGTGAGTATAGAAATGAAATGTTTTATAAATGTAAGGATTTAACTTATTATGGTAGGATTTTTTATAAATGAGGAGGGAATGTTTTGTTAAGGTTATAAATGCTAGTGTTTTATAAATTTATGTTAGTTTAGATTTATCATCAAATCTAAACTAAATATTAAGTTATTATATTTAGTTTTGAGTTATATTTTTATTATTATTATATTAAGTTATAAATCTGTTGAGTTATATATATTTTTATTAAGTTATATATATTTTTATTAAAGTATAAATGTGAGTGTTTTTTATTTTTATTTTATATTCATAATTAATGTAAATTCATGTTAATCTAGATAAAGATATCTAATTATTTGAATTATAATTTTTTTTATCATTTAAAATGAATTTAAACTCATTACAATTTCACTGAAACTTAAAATTTATGTAGATTAAATATAATTATATATATATATATAAATTAAATATAGTTTTCATATATAAAACTAGCTTAATTGAACTTAGAATTTAAAGCTTATGCCGATTAAATATGGTTTTCATAATAAAATTTATAGACAATAATGAAAACTATATTTAATCTGCATATAGCTTTCAGTTCTGAGTTCTAGTAAGTTATATATAGGGAATAATGAAAACTATATTTAATATACATAAGTTTTAAGTTCCGACTTCTAGTAAGTTATATATATATATTTAATCTACATAAGCTTTAAGTTTCTGAGTTCTAGTAAGTTATATATATATATATATATATATATATATATATATATATATATATATATATATAAGTTTTAAGTTCTGAGTTCCAGTAAGTTAGTTTTATATAATAACAAGTACCTTTCTCCAAGTGTCGGGAGGAGGTCTTGAGGTCAAATCTGGCTGGGTCTCCGGGACGAATTGTAATGGCTGCTTGTGATGTAAATGATTTATATCTCTAATATAAATTGAGTTAATTTCTCGTTGGAAAAAAAAGTTAGTTTTATATATATATATATATATATATAGAAGTAAGTTATATATATATAGAGGTAATAATGAAAACTATATTTAATCTACATCAGCTTTAAGTTCCGAGATTGCAATGAGTTTAAATTTTTTGATTAAAAAATTGTAATTTAAAGTATATATCTTTTAATTATTGAGAATAGATTAAATATAGTTTATATATATATTTGTAGTCTTATAATATTATTTTTTATGTAAATACTATATTGTAATATTTTTATTTATGTCTTTTATTTATTTATTTATATAATAGTTTTTATATTAGGTGTATATATCAAATTTCCCTTTTTCATATATATAGAAATATTTTTATTTTAGTGTGTATGTATATTTGGCTAACATATATTATTATTATTATTATTTTTATCTAGTTGGGGTCTAGCTGTAGAGGAAACCAGATTCCCAACCACAGATTATCACCAACCGTTTTTCCCTTATTAGAGGAACACAAAAAAGATATAATTGATAAAAAAGTTTATAGCTATTCGTACTAACAAGTTTAAAAAACCCAAACATTCAATCAAACTCGCTATCCAACAATTGGAGAAGGTGTAGTCTCCTCCTTCGCCACCTCCATAACCAACTATATATTCTTCTCCTCATCCCATGCTTGCTTTGGTTGTTGTGAACCAATGCCAATCACAATCAGATTAACATGTGTCCTCGTAGAGTTGGTAGAGTCCTCCACTTTCTTCCCTTTTCCATCCTCATTTGCCACCTTTGAAACTGTGATTTTGACCTCGAAAACCGTTCGACACAGAACTTTGAATTTTCCCTTGAAAATCCTGAGGGTGTGAAGGATTTCTTGCTGGTCTTCTGTGCTTTTCTCCAAATCTTGGGCCACCAAGGTTTTCATTAGCTAGTATGTCTTAGTAATTCTAAAATATTTGGTGTCCCGAGTCCGAGAGTATACCCGGTCCTCAACCCATTCCCATACCTCTTCCACAATTCCGTCATTTGGAATTGATATGCGCTTCGTGATAAGATTTGCCTCCATTTCCTCCACTTCTTCCTTGGATTTGGCTGAGCATTTCTCCTCGAACCTCTGCTCCGCATTGTAAGCTTCTATTTGAGCCCTAGTCCAGGTGTTAAGACCACAACAACAAGAAGATTTTCCTTCTCCCCCCTCGCCCTTACTCCTTTTGGAATTCCCCCTCTTATGAGCACCTCGGGCCATGCTAAGTTCCAAAAGTTGATACCACTAAATACCACTACCTAGACCAAGCATGGAGCAGATGTCGAGCCCTGCCTAAGCACTGACAAGAATGCAAAACCACCGTAAAAGAGACCACAACACCTTCCCTACCTAGTCCCACTCTCCTATGCGAAATATTGGACTAAAACCTAGGAAAATGAAGCAGGAGCATATTTGGCTTCAAGCAATCCACATTAACCAAAAACATTTCAAACACAAGCTAGCCATTGTAGGTTGAAATAAGTGTTGAAATAGCTATTGCTGCAACACACTGGTGCTATAACTCCTATTGGTACAACATGCCAAATGCTGAAACTACTTTTGTTGCAACACATCAAATGGTACAACTCTTGTCGCTGCAACACGCCGGTGTTGCAACACCAATGTCAAAACTTTTGTTAGATTAAAAATTTAGGCGCGCTACAACTTCCATTGTATTGTGGGTTATATCATGTTGTGACTCCACATGTCTTAGGTCAGATTCCATAGAAGGTGGTGGGCATAGCTCCACATGCCTTGGATGAAATTTGTGGGAATCAATAGTAAATTGCAAGGGGAAGTTGAAACGGTTTTGAGGAAGCAAATCGTCATAACTGTCGACTCTCAATGCGTGTTGGGGCGACAGTTGAAGAAGTGGAATGATTGGGACTGTTCGGTTTCCAGTTAGAAAAAAAAACGAAGAGGAGAAAAAAGGGAAAGAAAGGAGGGGAAGGAAGAGAGAGGGACCTCTGTAGAAGAAACAAGGTGTAGGCAAGAACACCAATTTTGGGATTCACAGTGTGGAATAGAGAACACACACTCAGTCATTGAATAAAGGATCATGACCGTGTCATATTTTTCTAGGGATGTAGTTAGATTGTAAAAGAGTAATTATGTCTTGTTAATAAACAAATTTCGGTTTCTGTTTAAATAATGTTGTCTCTCGTTTCCTTTCCATTTTCCACGTGACTATAAATTTCTTTAGGCATTCGTTAAGTTGTTAGTTGGGTGTATGGTCATGGCCATTAGTGTGTAGAAATGAGTAAGTAGTCATGTTTAGTAGTTAAGCAAAACCTCAACTTCCAATTCTTTTTAACATGGATTTATCCTTTATCCCAAATACTTATCAATTCATTTTAAGATGGCTTTATCCTTTATCCCAAATCTTTATCTCCAATTCTTTTAATTCTTTTTATCCGAAATCCTTAATAATTATTTTTAACATGGATTTATCCTTAATCCCAAATCCTTATCAATTCTTTTTAAGATGGATTAGGTTGAGTGAGGTTAGGAGAGGGAACATGGTGCTCTATATAGTTGTTAGTGGCCACTCTTCTGGTAGCCATATTTTTACTTTCAATTTTCTTGGCCACACTAAAAGCATGCTCTAGGGATTTATGTTTGAAGAGACACACCTCATATTGAATGATCTCCTTTGAAGTTCCTATAAAGAGATCTAACAAATTATCCTATGGAATGTTCTTTACCATGAGACTTAGTTTTTGGAATTGCTAATTGTGCTTTGTAAATGGATCTCTTTGCCAGAGGTTTATCAATTGACTAAAGAATGCATTGCTCTTTATATTCCTATATTGTTCTTTCAATCTATCCATAAAAATGGACCAAGAGACAATATAATCCTTTTTTTGTTCACAAAACCATTGGTACTGTTATCCCCAATTTCTAGGGATAACTAAAAAGATGATGTCTCGAGTCCCTCAGGTTGCAGACATGGAGTACCTAGAGACAGATGACTAGCAACGTCCACATGCAAAGACAAAGACCCACTTCACCACCACACATCCTGTATTTTCCATGATGGCGTTCACCACATCAACGTGCTTCCGGAAGACAATGTCTTGCTCCATTAGGTACAAGTCAGGGATTGTGGTAAGTGTCACTTTAATACTTGAGGCATTTGAGTATGTTGCATTTAAAACTGCTTTTGATTATAGAAAGTCTGCTTGAAAATTATGCTCTTTGTCTTGTTTCACCTTGGTGGTTGACATTGTGCCCTACTAAGTGGTCACCCTTGGGGATGGGTTTGCTACTAGGAGGTCCCCTTGATGAGTCATCGTGCCATTCCCGCTCATACTAATCATTTTTCACAATTCATCATTTTCACTCCTTATCTTTTCAGATTTTCAGGTGTATTGACCCAAGAAGGGATTGTACCTCATTTCACGGGAAGAAGGGGATAAAGGCCCAGAGGGAATATAACTGGAAAAATATAAAAGAAAAAACTATAACCTTCCATATGCTCACCTAAGGAGGTCTTGAGAATGATGGAAAATTTCTCCTAAAAAATCAAAGACCCGCAAGAAACAAATTCATATTATATAGACGTCCCACTTGTTGAGGGATCTACACAAGTGCATTACAGCCTTTGCTTTACCCCTATGGAACTCTGTGTACCTCTCCCTTCAAGACATTGTGGTATTGCCTCCCAAGTCTTATATTACCCTTTTGGAGTACCCAATTGTTCAAGAATTTAATTACTTAATGGAAAATAAATGGGCTTGGAAAAAGGTCACATTGAAAATGAAGGTGAAACACACCCTATACAAAGGAACCCGTAAATGTGACAACAAAAACCCTGGTATGTCATGAAACCCATGCCAAAAAGTCTTAACCCCATCCATTTCATTTTCTCCACATGACTTAGAGAGGGGTCCACCTAGGAAACACTCCTTGACTTAAGGAATGCCTCACCCAATAGGTCACCTTGACAACCCTCCCATACCTAAACTTGGCAAATTGCATAAGGTCTTTGAGCACTTGTTTAATTTGATGAAGTATTTTTAATGCACATGTTTAGGTGGTTCTTGTATTAAATGTGATTTTACTTGCCATGATACATTTGACCTGAGACCCTTGGAGGGAACACTCATCTGTCTTTGCAGGACCTTGTCTGATGGATGTTTTGAGGAACAAACCCAACTTGGGCCTTCATTGGGGCATGAGGCCCACAATTTGGATTCCATGAACTAGAATTTGGGGGCAAGACAAAGGTTGGATGTTGCCTTTGGAGGAAAGAGAGAATACCTTGGAGCTGACACCTATCCCTATCTAGCCCAATGACTTTCCTTTGGAGGCCTTACACCACACTTCTTGGGCTTGGCGTCTTGACTAGGGCTAGGGTTTGTGGTGGTGATGATGATTTGATGGACACTTGGCACCTTGAGATGAGGAAGACCCCTTGCACCATGGAGAAGACCCTAGCAGATGAAAGGAAAGCCTTTGGAGGCTCAATGACTTCCTCTTATTGATCAACGACTTGCAAGTACCAAGACGTCACCCCCTTAGGGATTGCCATCACTTTTTAGGTTTTTTTTATGTGTAAAATCAAATTAAAGTTGTAAAGGGGAAAAATTAAGGGGGATGGCCCCCTTATTTTGTGGTTTACCCGAACTAGATGTGGGCACACACTTTTTAGATGTTTTGTATAAACAAGGATCAAATTCATTTCATTTTAAGATAACTCACTCTCTCTTGAGTGAGAGATTTGGCTGAAATTTTTTCGCTTTTTAGGAATTTGCTATATCTCTCTCTTGTGCTTATGTTATGGATGCTTGTTACTTGCTTATGAATGGATAAAGTGGTGCGCTACCTTCTTGGAGGCTTCTCTCTTGCATGTTGATGTGATATACTTGGTAGATATTGGTTGTTTGTTTAGTTACTTAAGTATTATGTTTGAGTTTATTGACCCAGGGTTCATGTCTGTTCGGGTTTCCAACAAAGCCTCTAAAACTATCGGCCCTCCTGGTAAACCAGAAGGCAACCCAGCGCACGGGGTGAACTGCGTCGTCCTACCCGATATAGTATTAATGGGTGGCTACAATACTCATGTGTTTACAACCTAGGATTGAGTGAGAGATCTGATAACTGTGTATTGAGAGTGCTAGTGTAACTTATTAACGCAGTATACTGTTATCACGATTTATGCAAAAATATACTAACTCATTCATTTAACTTATCAATATCTGCAAAAAGCTAATAAATACACACATGCATTCAATCACATAACACATATATTACCGTGGTTCACCCCCTCCTGGGATACGTCCACAAATATCTGTCTCTTCTCTATTTTATTATAGCAGTTCTGCATTACAACGCCACATGCTTTACAACTCTTCTCAGTTGGGTAAGATCTATATGAGGCGGACTAGACCGCACCAGGCTCCTCAACCTGTGATCTAACCCTCAATATCTACCCTCCTCAGTCCCCTCTAGTTAAACAACTTACAAAAGTAGGTCATACAACAAAATATTACCTATTGACTCGCTACAACAATTCTCTCTATAATAACGACTAGTCCCTGCTCTGAGACGTAGGTATCTCTATTTATACGTTTTTGGCTCTTCAACCATTACAATATATTACCAAAACCCTAACCCTACCGTCGTTAGGTCTTCCATGCATGTGTGTGTGTTGTTATTCCTTCCAGCTGTCACTTTCCTCGTGGATGCCTTCTTTCCCAATATCGCCTTTCTTTGTAGATAAGGGTTTTACGTGCTTTCTTTTGGAATTGGTAAGGATTTTTCTGCATATGGTTAGTAATTTCTTCTTGTTTCAAGGTTATTCTTGTTTAAAACCCTTGGAGGAGTATAAGGGCATACACCCTCTACCAAGTCTATCATAATTGTTATTGTATAAGCTATTATCAAGGTTGCTAGGAGGAGTAAAAGGGCTTACACCCTCCTAGATTTACCTTGTTAGATTTTCTTTCTCTAGAGAGTAAAAGGGATTACACCCTTAGAGAAGTAGTATATCTAACTCTTCTACCCAAGAGTCCATAACCCAATGAACTAGTGTTGGTGTTTAAAGATGTCCTAAAAACAACCTTAGTTTAACATTAATTTATCAACGCGGAGATTCGTCTTTTATCTCAAGAATATCAACAAAGTCTATGCAGGTAGCCTAAAATCGTGTAGCTAAGACAAATGTGAGTTCATCAACAATCAAGTTCCTCAAACGTTCACCAAAGATTCTAAGAACTAAATGAAATTGAAATATGATTACTAAGATGCTGTGAAATGGAAAGGAACTAATTAATCTATTGAATTCACTTAACTAGAAAGCAGTAATTGAATCTAACTAAGGACTTGCAAAATTAACTATCAATTATGAATTATGATTACTGGAAAGGAAATGAAAAATTACTCTATCTGCAGAAAGAAACAACAATTATAATCTAATCGGAAGGGACAACTAATGTAACTTTGCCGAAAGGAACAACTATTGTAACTTTAACTGAAAGGAACAACTATTGTAACTTTAACCAAAATGAACAACAATCGTAAATCTAAGGAAAATGAAAAAGAATGATGAAAATGTGAGGAACTGTCAAGCAATAACTTCAGAAATGGAAATCATAACAACAATCATTAATAACTAATCGGAATGTCTGTCTTCTATACGCAATCAATCATAAAATCATTAACACACTTGTGCATTTATCCTTGGCTATTGTAAAAGAGATCTGAATCATAAAATGGAAATCAAACTTCAAACTGATACAATTACAGAACGAGACAGTAGCTCCTTCAGACTGGGTCCTTGGTCTTCATAAGTACTACTACGAGAAACTCAGAGCACAAAAATGATAAAAAAACTCAAAACTTTCATTTATTCCATGGATGGTAAAACATTTACAAAAACTGTTTGCACAGAACAGTTCTGAATCTAATTACTTGAATGCGTTTTTTCCTCTGTTTTTCTAGATCTATTACCCTCTTATATATTACAATAGTTTGGGTAATCAAGTTATCCCCAGGATCGAAAGATCCTCATGATTGCTTTACTATTATAAAATTACAATATAGAAAATGTATTATCTTCAAACTGTTTTGCGCCTAAAAAGTCTTCAACCTCCAATAGCTTGCGCATAGCCAAAATATCTTTGGTTATCTTTGCCAGTTATTTATCCAATTCTACAACAAAATCAAACCATTCCAATCGTAAATTAGAATCTGTTTAATAAAACTTTAATAACAACCCTAAGAAATATTAATCATATTCTTTCCTATCTATCCCTAACTATCTAAAGAATCAATCAAAATCATATCATGAACTGTGGGAAAAAGGAAGATATTTATACCTTTTTCGTAACCCAACATACCCCCCAGCTTACCTTCTTGCATGTCCTCATGCAAGCTAGAATCTTTCATGTAAACCAATTATACTGTAGGGAGGAAAAGTAGGTTCACCAGGTCTCCTGAAACCATGGTTTCTTTTGATTTCGTCAAAAGCGGCTTCCTGTCTCTTTTTATTAATTTGAAAATCCTTCTGGTAAACTTCTGGAGGAAACCAGAGGAGAGGGGGGTTATACCTGCATCCCATCCAAGCAGGTCCTTCCTTCTGGAGTAGTCTAGCATATCTTTCTACTCTGAAGGTTGCTGCAAAGAAATTTCTATATCCAAAGGGCTCTCTACTTTTAACCTCATCAGAGGATACATCCCATCTTAGCTTGGAAGCAACAAGAGCTTCTTCCTTGAATTCTCTAAAATATGTGATACCTGAGCGGATGACATGTAAATGGATAGGAGCCAATGAGTCCACAACCCCTGCCCTTTTCATGAAGGTCTTGTGTCGCATGATGGTTGGGAAGGATTTTGGGGGCTCTCCTCTAATCCAAAGATCTAAACTAGTTTCTCTGTTTATGAACATTTTGTGAACCTCACCCCATCTGACCTGGTTCCTAGTAAAGGATAGGAATTCCTGGAATTGTATGTCCCTTATGAAGAGGCCAGGGTTGTCTCCTCTAACTTCATCCAAAATGAGATTATTGAAATATAATTCACACAGAAGGTATTGTACCTTCTCTTCCTGATCTCTGAAACATGAAATAAATTCTGGAACAGTGGCAAATAAAATGGGTTTACCTGCTCTGATGGCCTTCACTGTCAACAATAGATACCGTTCCAGCAAGAATAAAACATAATTAGTGGCAGGGGATCTGCAATTTATGGCATCAAAATAGACATCACAGATGTGTTTGATTTTCTCCAAAGCTTCTTCCAATTGGGTTTGCAAAATTTTGGTCTTCTCTTGGGCTCTGGTAAGCGCAGCATAAGTCTCACCCTCTGTTGCTGTCATATCCTTCAATTCTTTAACAACCCTTTGATATTCATTTCTAGTTACCATTTCATGTTGGTGTTGGACCAATGCTTGCTGTGCTTGTGTAAGTTCTGCTTTTAGTCAATCGATGATTACACTCTGTGCCTGAGATTGAGATGTTTGGTGTTCTTCCATAACACTCATCTCCTCCCTGGATTGAATCAATGCTTGTTGGGCTTGTCCCAATTCTTCTTTCAGCTCATGAATGATGGTACCCTGTGCCCGAGACTGGGATGTTTGATATTCATTCATTTCTTCTCTGAAGTGAATTAATGCTTGCTGGGTCTGTGCAAGATCTGCCTCCAGTTTATTCATGATAGTACTATGTTCCGGAAATTGCCCTGTTATCGTCAGTAATTCGCCTATGTTTTGAGTCAGGGTTTGCTGAGACTGTAGTAGTTCTTCCTCCAATCTCCTAATAGTAGCATTTTTCTCAAAAAGTTGAGTTGTTTCCTCTAAAATCAGAGTATCTGTCTGTATCTCATTATCAACCATCTCTTGTGTTTCTATAGGAATTACATCTTCATCCTGAACTGTTGCTTCTTCTACCATTAATTCCTCAGGATCTGTCTGTATTCCTTTATAAGTTGTACTAGCTGCTTTCTTAGGAAGAGGGTTTCTTCCTTGCATTCTGCCCTTTTTGTTTTTCTTTCTCCTGTGGATATTGTTTGCTAGTTCCAACTGTTTTCTCAATTCTTTGATAATCCCCTTGAGTTTTCCCACCTTTTGTTTTAATGCTTCAACCCTTTTAGCCTTTTTCTTTAGCAATTTATTTTCTTTCTTTAATTTCCTAATTTGTTTTTGGATTTTGACTAATTTCTATTTGTGAGGGACCTCGGGGTCTTCTTCATTCCGGCCAGCAGAGGGTTATCCTTTTGTTCCTTCCAAGTGATTTGTCTGTGCAAGGGGGTTTTTTTCTTCAAAAATAAATTCCTCCTGTGCTGTGTCATCTGGAAAGGACATTTCAGTGTCAAGAAAGTCTTCAGCAAGTTTTGAAGAAGAGCCTGGTTCTAGGTCTTTTTCCAGATTATTTTTACCTTTGTCAGTTGAGGTTCCTAAGTTCCCCAAAACCTGAGCCATTTCTATCTCATAACTCTTAAAAAAGTGTTTTGTCAAGTGCTTTGATGCAGGTTGGGTGTCTCCCTGATTATCCTTTCGTGCTGTCTGCCCTGTTTGGTCAATGTCTTGAACATTTTCCTGTAAAGGCTGTTCTATGAAATTCTGAAGTTCTTCAGGGTTCTCTGTTGCATCCTGAACTACTTCTGTTGTTTCCTGAATTTGTTTGCTTCTTTTCGTTGTCCTAGGGGGGGATCTAAGAACAACCATTGTTCTCTTCTTTCTTTTTGTTGATGCTCGAGTCTGTGAGGTTTGGGCCTCAGTGATTTGAGCAGGTTTTGCTTCAACTTCGATTTGAGGTGGTGGAATTTCTGTTTGGGTGGTGGTCGCCTACTCCAGTTGTGGAGGTCTATTGGCCTCAATGATTTGAGCAGGTTCTGCTTCAACTTCAATCCGAGGTGGTGGAATTTATGTTTGGGTGGTGGTCGCCTGCTCTAGTTGTGGAGGTCTATTGGCCTTAATCAAATTCTCCCAAGTCAACTGAGTTTGACTCAATGCTTTATCCACTATTATTTTTACTAATTTGTGGTGGATAATGACAGTAACAGGATCCTTGGACTTTTGTGTTCTCAAGGCAACTTCATGTAGTATGGTATGCAGGAAGAAAGGTAAATCAAGTACTAACTGTTGCTTCAAGGCTGCCAGCAATTTGAGGTGGCGTGGCCGAATTACATCGTACCGTCCATCGCAGGTGATGTAGCGCTGAACTATCCCCACCAATTCCTTCCACGGTTCACTGAGGGTACTGGGATTAAGTCCCTTGCCTTTTTTGTCCAATTCTTCCCTCGGTTCTGTGAAAGATTCCACGGCTTCCCTCAGCTTCATGTATTTCCATGTCCATTGAATGCCTATGTTAGGGAGGCCTGTGACTTCTACTACGATTTTCGGGATAACAAAAATTTGTATGCCTTGGACCGTGGAGATTTCTCCTTGCAGGTTTTGAAAGAATTCGAGCATGACGTTTGTGTCATAACCTTGCAAGCGACTGAAGTACTCGGTCCACCCTAGGTGATGTGGGATTTATCTTGCCTGTTCTGTAATCTGGAGTAATGTCGGTTCTCTGCGCACACTTCTGCCACCCATATTTCTGTGAGAAAGAAAGAATGACTATCGTTCCTGTTTACAAATTCGGTTAGACCAACTTTGGAGAAACAGATGCCAGAAATGGAAAATATCAGTAACAACGAATGTATAAAGACATGGGTTTTGTATTTATTGCAATCATTACAGCTAGTCGGGAAGTGTGCTGAGCATCCCCCTCATTAATGTAGAGGTCGTCCTCGACCGTCAGTGTAGGGGGAAGTAATGAGTGCGGTTATTTCGGGTGAGAGGTAATGATTGCATTGCCGCCGTCAATAGGGCTAATCATATATAATTTTCAAAAAGATACATGCCCCCAAAAATCATTTAAACGATAGTTGTTTGATGTGTGGAATTTATAAAGTTATTACACCTATGTGCAAAAAATGATTTATGGAGAAATCAATCAAAAATAAGTTAAATCTGTTCATTTTTTTTTTTTAATAATCCACATAACATAATATTGTTACTTTTCCTGGTGATTGAGTATAACTGATATGATAGCCTCATTTTTTTTTGAGTAAAGGAGATCTAGAGACACACAAAAACTTGGTATTTTTAGATAATCTTCCATACCATAGGCAGAGCCACTGCTGTCGGCAGGGTTTCCTTTTAACCCTTAGATGAGCCTTTATCCTTAATACACATGCGAGTCATCTTTTTCCACCATTATCCTGGTTTGGTAGCCAGATGATGATAATGCCACTCACTAGATTGTAACTTAAGTGAACAAGCCAACTCGTGATGAGACCTCTTGTCCTTTGACAAAAAAAAATGTCAAAGACCATTGCTCTGGTGTGGTAGCCATAGTGGGAATGTCACTTACGTTAGTATCCTATGATCGTGGTAGGTTGGCTCGTGATGAGACCCCCCGTTCTTTATGAAAAATGTTTTTTTTTTTTTTGTGTATCTTTATTTATTTGTATCTTTTCTTAATATTTGAATTGTCTTTTCCCAAGAAGACCATTATCCTGGTTTGGTAGCCAGAGGATGATAATGCCACTCACTAGATTATAACTTAAGTGAACAAGACAACTCGTGATGAGACCTATTTTCCTTTGACAAAAGAAAATGTCAAAGGCCATTGCCCTGGTGTGGTAGCCATAGTGGGAATGTCACTTAGGTTACTATCCTATGATAGTGGTAGGTTGGCTCATGATGAGACCCCCCGTTCTTTATGGGAAAATTTTATTGTATATATATATATATATATTATTTATTTATTTTTAAGGGAGTCTCATCTACTCCTTAAGAGTAAGGGATGGTATAAGGAAGTGTAAAGATGCCAAGTAAAAGTGTGTTGAAGACCCCTTATAATATAGAGGCAGAATATCATTCAGGTATATTTGTATATATAAGGGAAAGAAACAACTTATGGTGGCGATTGATTATGAACGAGGTTTAAGATATTTCAGAGAGATTAGTCCTCAAAAAAATACAAATAAAAAATTTGATAAGGTGTGAGGGATCATGCACAAAATACTGACAGATCGTTGTAATGATGATTAGAAACAGTGTTGGTGAAAATTATTTGATGAAAGTCGCACTTACGAAGGAATGGCTAGCATTTGAATAGTAAAGAAGAGAATGGTAATCGCGTGAAAAGGAAAAATAGTTGTTCCATTCAAAAGGAACAACATACGCGCGAAAAAGGAACAGTAGTTGTTCCGTTCAAAAGGAAACAACAGGCGCGCGAGAAAGGGAACAAAAATTGTTCCATTCAAAAAGGAACAACAAGCACGTGAGAAAGGAACAAAAATTGTGCGAAAAGGAACAACAGTTGTTCTGTTTCAAAAAGGAAACAACAGGCGCGCGAAAAAGGAACAACAGTTGTTCCGTTCAAAAGGAACATGAGACGCGCGAAAAAGGAACAACAGTTGTTCCGTTCAAAAGGAAACAACAGGCGCACGAGAAAGGGAACAAAAGTTGTTCCATTCAAAAAGGAACAACAAGCGCGCGAGAAAGGAACAACAATTGCGCGAAAAGGAACAACAGTTGTTCTGTTTCAAAAAGGAAACAACAGGCGCGCGAAAAAGGAACAACATTTGTTCCATTAAAAAAGGAACAACAAGCGCACAAGAAAGGAACAACATCGTCATGAACATGTAAAAGACAGAGTCTGTATAATAAAGCAAAACGGGAGTATGGAACATAAGACGGTGCTAATTGTAGTTATCTGTCCTGATTCTTGTTTCCTAGATGACTTTTTATAAGACAAACGAAAAAAACTAACCACTCAGTTGGAAAACTATGTACAATATGTACAATATAAACATAATGCATCATTTATGGAGTTGGGGTGGCTGGGTTACCTTCCTAGTCAGTCGAAATCTACACCATAGGGTCTTTACTTACTTCATGATAGAAAGAGTCTTTTGAAGGTGGCTGGTGGTAAAGTCACAGCCAGTGTCCATTGACCAGAAAGGGTGATCCAGACCCATCAATGGTGCTCAAAGTAACCATGCCATTATCATGGACTTCATTAATTTCATACGGCCCTAGCCATCGTGTCTGTAATTTCCCAGAAAAGTCCTGAAATCTGGAATCATAGAGGAGCGCCCAGTCGCCTTTCTTGAATGATTTCTTCTTGATATGATTGTCATGCCAGGTTGTTCTCTGTCGTTGGATAACAACTATGCGCTCCACAACAGACAAACGTGCTTCATCCAATTCGTTGAGTCGCTGAAGGCGTCATTTATGTGCTTCTGTAAGATTTAGTCCAATTTCCTAGGCTATTCTTAGGGTCTTGATCTCGAATTCTATTGGGAAGATGAGTTCTTTACCATAGAATAGATGGTAAGGAGAGTAGCCAGTGGTGTTACACCAGGTTGTACGATAATCCCATAAGGCATTTGGGAGCTCGGTAGCCCAATTCTGTCGGTTTGTTGAGACAATCTTCGTCAGAATTGCCTCTAGGACCTTATTGGTGCTTTCTACCCGCCCGTTTGCTTGTGGGTGGTATGGAGAAGTAACTCTGTGCTTGATGTGGTAACTGTCCAGGGTGGCTGTGATTCTATGGCCTGTAAATTGTGACCCTCCATCAGTAATTATTTCTCTGTGTAGTCCATACCGTACAAACAATTTGAAAATGAATTTGATGACTACTTCTTCTGTTGCATTTGGTAAAGCTTCCGCCTCTACCCATTTGGTCATGTAGTCCATTGCAATGATAATATAGGCTTTTTGATTTGACTTTGGATTAAAGGGGCCGATGAAGTCCAACGCCCATCTTTCAAATGGTTCTATGACTAGTTGTGTTTTCAAGGGCATTTCATCAGCCTGACCTGGTTTCCCCATTCGCTGACAACTGTCGCATGTCTGGACATATTTCTTGGCATCTCTGAATATTGAGGGCCAATAATAACCCATCTATAAGATTTTGTGTCTAGTCCTGCGGTCTACAAAATGCCCCCCATAAGGCTCATCATGTTCTGCTTTCAGTATGTCATAGATTTCGTCCTCTCGTACACATCGTCGGATTTGGAGATCAGCTCCTGTGTGGAAAAGATATTTACTGATCCAAGTGAACCGTGCGCTACACTAGACGATCATTCGTCTTTCGTTTGATGATAAATGCGTTGGTAATCTTCCCGCTGCTAGATATTTTTCTACATCAACGTACCAAGATGGTTTTGTGTCAATAGCAAACAGATGCTCATCCAGGAATTGATCCTCAGTTGTTAATGAGTCGTCTATTTTTGGGAATCGGGACAGGAAGTCTGCGACAAGATTTTCTTTCCTTGGTCGATCTTTGATGGTGATATCAAATTCCTGCAATAATAACAACCATCGAGTGACCCGTCCATTAGTAATTGGTTTATTAGCTAGATATCTAATGGCAGAATGATCAGTATACAGGATAACTGGATAGCCTGTTATATAATGACAAAATTTATTGATGGCATGTATAACAACTAAGAACTCTTTCTCTGTTACTGTATAATTAAGTTCGACTAGAGTTAGATTTTTGCTAATGAAATAAATGGCATAGGGTTTCTTTTCTTCTTCCTGTCCCAGAACAATGCCTATGGAAATGTCTGAGGCGTTGGTGGAAATTTGAAATGGTATTTTCCAATTAGGTCCCCTCAACACTGGCATTGTTGAGATTAGTTTCTTGAGTCCTGCAAAAGCCATATCGCATTTGTCAAACCATTGAAATTCTACATTACCTGTCAAAGCGTGTAAAGGCGCAGTGGTTTTTGAAAAAATTGGCATAAATCTGCAATAGTATCCTGAAGCACCAAGGAAACTACATACCTCAGTTTGTGTGTGTGGAGTAGGTAGATTAAGAATTACCTCAATTTTTGTTGGGTCTACTCTAATTCCATCTGCAGAAATGTGATGCCCTAATACCACACCTTCTGTCATCATCATGTGACATTTTTCGTGGCTTAAACATAACCTGGTAGCAATGCACCATTCCAATACCTTCTCCAGATTATTCAGGGCTTGATCGAAGTCATCGTCGTACAGGGTGAAATAATCCATGTAGACTTCAAGCGCTTCGCTAATCAGATCACTGAATATGCTCAGAATGGCCCTTTGGAATGTAGCTGGAGTGTTACAAAGTCCGAAGGGAAATACTTTGTAGGCAAAGGTACCCCAGGGACATGTGAATGTCATTTTATCATGATCTTCTGGGGTAATCTGGATCTGATTGTAGCCACTGAAACCGTCTAGGAGAGAGAAGAATTTCTTCCCTGCCAAGGTATCCAGGACTTGATCGATGAAAGGTAATGGAAAATGATCTTTTTGAGTAGCTTTGTTTAGTTCCCTGTAATCAACGCAGAATCGCCACTTCCTGTTTTTCTTTGGGACGATGACTAATGGGGAAACCCATCGACTATCTGAGATAGGGTATATAAAATCTGCGTCCAACAACTTTTGTAGCTCTTCTTTAACAATATCTCTGAGGTGGGGGTTCAGTCTTCTTTGCGGTTGTCGGATAGGTCAGACGTCTTTCTCAATATAAATGTGGTGTGTGCAGAGTTGTGGATCAATACCTTTCATATTAGAGTACTCCCAGGCAAAATCTTTCTGGTATTTAGAGAGAGTTTGGATTATCTTTTGTTGTTTTTGCTCTTCTAGGTTGGCATTAATGGTCATAAACTTCCCTGGTGCGATCTCAACGGATTTTCTGTTGTGAACAACGGTAGTCGAAATTTGTTGTTCCATTAAATCTTCCAGCAGGTCTCCCTGTGCTTCACAGTCTAGAACAACTTGGAGCATCTGGCATGTTGGGTTACTTACAGCGGTTGGGTTGTTAATAAACCCACTGATTACATCATCCTCTAGCTGATTCTTTTGCTTGAGGGCTTCTTCCATCGTTAGTGGGGCACACAGATCCTTCTCAGGATATCGTGGTGGTGGAATTTGTGGGTGTAAAATCATTGGACTAGGTTTGGATGGAGGATATAAGATGAGATTCCTTGTAACCCCTCCTCTAGCAATTGTTATTGTACCCGATCGACAAACTATGTACGCATCAGCTGTCGTGAGCCATGGTCTGCCCAATATCAATGGATGCCCTTCAAGTCCACTTTTTGGGTTGATGATGAGAAAATCTGTGGGATATTCCCAAAAATAAAAAATGGATATATCATGTAGTGTGCCGAGTGGTTTGACCACTGATCGATCGGCCAATTGCAACATAATCAGGGTTGGTTTGAAAGAGTGAAGACCCAGGGCATTGCAGGTTTCCATAGTTAGAATATTAATGGCCGCCCCCAAATCAACTAGGGTATTTGGAAAGGAACAACCCTGAATCTGAACTGTTACTATGGGGTTCCCCAGATCTACATATTTAACTGGTGTTTCTCTACCCAAAATTAGATCAGATAAGGCTCCCACTACATAAACCATTGATGATGAGTTTTTTATTTTTCTGACTGGCTTCCTCCCGCATAGGTCCTTGATTGTCTTTGCATAGATCGGTATGTCTTGCAGGGCTTGTATGAGTGGAATTTTGATGTATAAATTCTTGAGTTCCCCTACAATGTCGAAGTCAGGATATACGGTGGGTTTCGCTATCATCAGTCTTTCGGGGAACAGAGGGGAGGGAATTGCATCCTTATCAGAGTCTTGTGATTCGAATGTGTTCCTCCCTTGCCTGATTACTTCTGTTATTACCACAGTCAAGGGTGTTACTGCTGGTTGTTTTTCATTCCCCTGTTCTTGGGGAACGTCATTTTGTTCAGGAGAGATGATGCACCCCGATCTTAACCGAAGTTCATTGCACCCTACTGGATTGATTTCCCCTTCTCCACTTTCCATAATCTGGACGAGCTGAGCTGGTCTGTTATTGAGATTCGAGTGCGGTTGGGCAGGTAATTGAGGGCGCAATTGTGATTGGGGCAATGGGAGTGGAGTTTGTAACGAAGGTTGGGTTTGAGAGGTCATCCCCATAGGTTGGTTATTTATCCCCATGGGGTGCTTCCAGTTCTGGTTCCAATTTGGGTTTTGGCCAGTCGAGTTAGGCCATTGTGGAGGGTAGGTATTATTCGAATTTTTCCAGGATGAGGTGGGGTATTGTGAATTTGGCCAATTGGAACTTGTAGTTGGTTGATTTTGTCAGTTGGGGTTTGTGGCAGGCTAGTTTTTCCAAGTGGGGATTGCAGGTGGGTACTGCTGGGGCTGCCAGTTCTGATTAGTAAATGGTTGGCCCTGCCAGTTCTGATTAGTAAATGGTTGGCCTTGCCATGTGTTGCCAACATTCTGCTGTTGATTATACTGTCCAAGATTTTGTTGTTGATTGTACTATCCAGGAAAGAAAGAGGAAGGGTACTGAAAAGTATTTTGAGGCCGGGACTGCCACTGACGGTGCTGAGCCATCAGATATAATGGTTCTGTTTTCTCTTCCGCTTCTTTGAATACAACTTTCAATCCGGGAAGTGATGGGTAGTCTTCTGTGTCGTGATCCTTGGCGCAAATAGCACAGACCCGAACTATATCCAAGGGGCATTCTCTTGGACCGTGTTTCTTTCTGCACCTGTGGCAAAATATAACCAAGGTCTGTTCTTCCTCTACCTTTTTTTGTTTGGCCTGCAATACATCTAATTGTGTAGTCAGAGTGCTCAAAATATATGTTTTAAATTTTTCTAGGATATTACCGACTTCAGCTCGCGTGACACCCCCGCTGGAGATATTGTTATTTATTGTGAGGGACGTCTGCATTCCTGATCTGGTCCGTGTACTTCCTTGTGAGCACCTGATACACAATGGAACAATGTCTTCATAAGTTTCCTGATAAATGCCACATTTCCCCATGAGATCCAATGTTTCTACCCATTCATCTTTCATACCCTTAATCAGAGTTGCTTTGAGTACTTCACCTGGTAATGTACCGTAGGGTGATCTTTGCAAATTATACTGAAATCTTTCGACATATTCTTCTAATGATTCATTTTCTTTCGCAGTCATTTGAAAGATTTCATCTTTTAGGTCTCTGGTTTTGCAATAATCCTGATATTTTAACAAGAAGGTTTGTTTCATCTGGTCCCATGAATTGATGGTTCCACCTCCCAATCCCATGAACCAGCACAGGGCTGCTCCCTTCAAGGTAAAGGGGAATAGTTTTAATTTTTGGGGTTAAGAGGTGTAGTCATATCCTCTACATAGGACATCAAATTCAAATAGGAATGCATCCGGGTCTTTTTAAATCAGTCCATGGAAGGTTGGCAGGTTTTGTAAGGGGATTGATTTCATGGGGGCATTGGCAACTGGATCAACTATTGGATACTCCAACGTGGAGGTCTGGGGTTGTTGTTGATTTACTTGTGCCATTTGATCTAAAATGTGCCAAAATTTTTTAGGAGGTTCTTGATTCGGGTATTCTATTTGAAATTGTTGATTATTTGGTCTTCCAAGGAGTTTGACTGCACTTCCTTTATCTGGGATTCCGGGTATGCCTTCTTCTTTTGCAGGAGACTCAGGATCAGGTGGTGGTGGTGGTGGGTATGCCTTGGAAACCCCGCTAGTTTCTCCTATTCCCTCCTCCAGATTATTGGAGCTTCCCTCTTCTAAGGGGTTGAGCGGTGAGAGATCTGTATTCTGAAAACTCTGCTCAGTCCCTTTAGTTTTTCTATGAATATCAGCGTGGGCTGTAGTTGGTGAAACCACTGCCTTAGGGATTCGGGTGGGTCCTTTCCTAGGTCCAACCGAAGCTTGAGATTCACCCTTTTTGATGATTTCATCTATGAAAGTGCTTCTTCCAAGGATCACAGAACCCTGGGTTTTGGTAATTTTTGGTGGGGGTTTTGTTTTTTCAAGATAATTTTTTCTAGTCATACACACTTCACACAACAACAAAAGAAATTTCAACAAAAGAAAGAACCTACAAGCTTCTTAAGTGTCAACTAGAGGTAAGCATTGGCATAAGAATTTTACTTATTACTTGTGTAGGTTCTTACCTTCCATCTTCAATACCTAGTCCTCCAGAGACACAACCTATGCTACCTTTGACATTCTCCCCGACAACGACGCCAAAATGTTGGTGTCTAAAGATGTCCTAAAAACAATCTTAGTTTAACATTAATTTATCAACCCGGAGATTCGTCTTTTATCTCAAGAATATCAGTGAAGTCTATGTAGGTAGCTTAAAATCGTGTAGTTAAACCAAATCTGAGTTCATCAACAATCAAGTTCCTAAAACGTTCACCAAAGATTCTAAGAACTAAATGAAATTGAAATCTGATTACTAAGATGCTGTGAAATGGAAAGGAACTAATTAATCTATTGAATTCACTTAATTAGAAAGCAGTAATTGAATCTAACTAAGGACTTGCAAAATTAACTATCAATTATGAATTCTGATTACTGGAAAGGAAATGACAAATTACTTTATGTGCGGAAATAAACAACAATTATAATCTAATCGGAAGGGACAACTAATGTAACTTTGCCGAAAGGAACAACTATTGTAACTTTAACTGAAAGGAACAACTATTGTAACTTTAACCGAAAGGAACAACAATCGTAAATCTAAAGAAAAGGAACAAGAAGGATGAAAATGTGAGGAACTGTCAAGCAATAACTTCAGAAATGGAAATCATAACAACAATCATTAATAACTAATCAGAATGTCTGTCTTCTATACGCAATCAATCATAAAACCAATAACACACTTGTGCATTTATCCTTGGCTATTGTAAAAGAGATCTGAATCATAAAATGGAAATCAAACTTCGAACTGATACAATTACAGAACGAGATAGTAGTTCCTTCAGACTGGGCCCTCGGTCTTCAGAAGTACTACTACGAGAAACTCAGAGCACAGAAATGATAAAAACACTCAAAACTTTCATTGATTCTATGGCTGGTAAAACATTTACAAAAACTGCTTGCACAGAACAGTTTTGAATCTAATTACTTGAATGCATTTTCCCTCTGTTTTTCTAGATCTATTACCCTCTTATATATTACAATAGTTTGGGTAAATCAAGTTATCCTCAGGATTGAAAGATCCTCAGGATTGCTTTACTATTATAAAATTACAATATAGAAAATGTATTATCTTCAAACTGCTTTGTGCCTAAAAAGTCTTCAACCTCCAATAGCTTGCGCATAGCCAAAATATCTTTGGGTATCTTTGCCAGTTATTTATCCAATTCTGCAACAAAATCAAACCATTCCAATCGTAAATTAGAATATGTTTAATAAAACTTTAATAACAACCCTAAGAGACATATTAATCATATTCTTTCCTATCTATCCCTAACTATCTAAAGAATCAATCAAAATCATATCATGAACTGTGGGAAAAAGGAAGATACTTATACCTTTTTCGTAACCCAACAACTAGGCACTCATCTACTTGCATTGGAGAAATAAAATCATTGCATTGGTATACATGGAAAGTTGAGATTTAACAATTGTCTAAGTTGGAAATCGTTCTTTGTGTTCAAGGCTCTCTTGTGCCCCAAAGGAATTTTACTTAACTGAGTAATTATTATTGCTATTATAAATAAATTCTAGAGACATTAGGGCTACAAAAAACTCTTTTTTTTCATTCATTTCTCTCTAATCCACCACTAAAGTTTGCTTGTAAACTGAGATCATTGTTCTATTGATTATTAGCCACATTTCCTTGGTTTACTTGCCAATTTATATGGTTGGATCTTGATTATGTAGAAATCCCTTTATACAACCATAAGGATTCCCTAAAATTTTGCTGATAACTTCATTTTGCATCCCTATTTTTCCATAAAAAGTTGAGCTTAAGTATTGGAATATTATTTACATGTTTTGGGTTTAATTATCCAATAATCATTAGATGAATTTGATGGTTAATTATTCATTTGTTATAACTTGTTCTTTGTGGTTTTAAATCTGATATATGCTCTAGTTCTGGGACATCAAGCTTATCTCGCTGATTCCCCTTTGGTTTTGAGGCTTATATCACACTATATTGTCTTGTTTTGGTATTCTAACTTTGTTTTGTAGGGACACAACCTTGGAAACCATATTCCACCTTCCAAGACCTCTTTTCCAAGTCTCAAAGTCCCTCTTGAATTTGACCATAGGGGTGTCCTTTTCATTTTCTCATTATATTGTTGCATTCCCCCTAGGCTCACTTGGGATTCCCCCCTTGTGTAGGATTTCTCCTTCACTAAAGAGAGGGGAGGGTTTATCTAAGGTGACAATGGGTAGACTCTCTCATAGTTTTCCCACTATTGTGGATTGGGTCAGGATTTTCCCAACCTACAATTTGTGTGATAACATTTTGGCACTGTTGTTGGGGAGGATTTTGAATCCTCTTTCGAGCCCTAACGACACTTTGGAAAGCTTTGATACCAAATCCTTTCCCCATATCTTTCCTAGTGACTCCATTTAAGGGAAGTTCTATTTTCACTTTTGATGAGCCTTGAGATAATTCGGGAACTCCATTGAGGTGTCATTTCAAACGATGGAATTCTGGCACCATGGGATGAATCCTTTCCCAAAACCTACCATATCTCAAAGAAGCTTTTACAGGTGAAAAATAAAAAAGATGGTGATGAAGCCATGAAGCATCTAATGAATCTTGTGAATAAGTTACTTCAAGAACCTATTGATGAGCCATTTGGTGAAGCACCTCTTACTGAAGGGGAATCCCTTGCGGATGAAGAAGTGCTAGAAGAAGAGATTTGTCAAGAAAATTGTCACAAAGATCCCAATGAAGTTTTCCATGTTGACAACCCAGACGAGACATTGTTGTCTACTTTCCCTCTCGAGGAAGATGAAGTTGTTCAGTCTTTCCTTCTTCCTGCACATGAAGTTGAAAAAAACTCCCATGAGGTGCATCATGGTTAAGATCCAGTTGAAGCTTCCCTAGTCTTTGTTTCTCTTGCACACGAAGACAAAGAGATGGTCAATTTTAGTCATGCATAAGATCTTATGAAGGAACCCTTGGATGTTGTTGGTGATAATATAGACACCTTTATGCATATTGGGAGGCGTAGATGGGACATTGGTTGTTTCATTTTTGATGGAAACCCTATGTATGACATCGAGGACACCTTTTAGATGAAGAATTTAGAATTTTTTGCTTTAGATGATTGTTTTTCACACTTGGATGATCCACATATCTTGCAATATAATGATGATATGATCACTTATTTTTTTCATCCACCACTAGATGACTTGTTGTAGTACACTGATGTTGAATCCCAACCATATCTTGGCGATTATCCTTTTGAGAACACGACTATCCTAAAGAAATCAAAGACCGAGCAAGAATGTTTTCATACTGGATATTTCTACAGGGATTTGTAGATGATGAAGCAACATGTTTTGGATTTTGGGAATTCTTCTTCTTTAGACCTGAGTTTGTCCCTTATCTCATCTCTCCTTCTCAGGGAAATCATAGGGTTTTATTGGGATATCTTGTATCTTCTCAGTCTTTAGGAAATAGTGGTTACACTGATAAGGGGGAAGATGGGCCACCTATGCATAATAGTCCTATTCATAGGTGGACCGATCAGGCTTGTGGTTTCTCTTTCCAATAAGATTTCATCCCTCCCACCCATCTCCATGAGTTTCATTTCATTTCACGATTATATGTCTATTTATGCTCGTGATTATTATGGGCTTGACTTATCTTTGTTATATTACATAATTAAGCATAGAGGGAGATACCTTGATGACATGTTGAGTAGGTGGTTTCACTGGTTGTATGAGTTCACCTGACACTTTTAGGACCTGACCTTTAGGGCCCAAGGCCCCAGGTAAGTAGGCAGGTCATCTTGCTTTCTTGCATTTGCATATTGATTTCTCATGATAGTTTAGTTTCATTTCATTTATGATTTTCCTTTTGCTCTACTTGCATTATTGATTTACATATTTTTGCTTTCATCATATTATATAAAAAATACAAAATTTTATTTTCTAGATTAGTTGTTAATTTTGAAGTTTTGATTTTTTATTATATGAACAAAGGGTGAGTGAACCACCCTATATTTTAAATTTTGATGTTTTAGTGTAGGCACAGGTCTAACCAGGATATGTCAAGGTTCTCATGCACTCTACGACAAGTGCATGTCCCCAAGTAGGAGCTAAATGTTATCCCCAATTTCTATGGATAACTAAAGAGATGATGTCTTGAGGCCCTCAGGTTGCAGACATAGAGTACCAAGAGACATATGAATGGAAACGTCCGCTTCCACAAACATATAACTACTTCACCACCACACATCTTGGATTTGTCACGACGACATTCACCACATCAACTTGACTTCGAAAGACAATGAGTCTTTCTCCATGAAATACAAGTAAGGTATTGTGGTAAGTGTCACTTTAATACTTGAGGCATTTTATTATGTTGCATTTAAAACTGCTTTAGATTATAGAACGTCTGCTTGGAAATTATGCTCTTTTCCTTGTTTCACCTTGGTGGGTGACATTGTGCCCTACTAAGTGGTCACCCTTGGGGATGAGTTTTCTACCGTGAGGTCCCCTTGACGAGTCATCATTCCATTCCCGATAGTACTTATCATTTTTCACAATTCATCCTTTTCACTCCTTATTTTTTTGGATTTTCAAGTGTACTGGCCCGAGAAGGGATTGCACCTCTTTTCTTGTGTGAAGATAAGAATAGGAGGATATTAAAGAACGATCTTGGTTTTGGGTAAAAGTAGGCATTTTTCTTACCCATTGGACACATGACTTCAACCCATGGAATATTAGCTTTTGGTTTTCTCTGAAATTGTTTACACCATGCTATGGATGCACTTCATGTGATGTGGGGTGCATGGTGAAACCTTATCCCCTTCTTGTATCTTAGATTATTTTAGTTGATTGATATCGAAGAGACCTTAATATATATTAATTCTTTTCCTCGGATATGTGCTAGAGGAGGCACACTTCTTATGGAGGTATTTATCTTATGTGGCATTGACATATTCTACATGGAAGCATGTTGAGGAGGATGGGTGCTTGGAATAGGAGGTTGAACTATCTTCTAGAGGAAGGGTGTTTGTGTTGGGTCATTCTACGTTTGCACACATCCTTATTAATTCTATGGGGTTGAAGACCCAGGTTTTGTCTAGACCCAAGACATTGACATATCAATCCTCATTCAAAGACTGAAGAAGGTCTCATGCGAGACGCCATGAGGATCATAGAGGCCATCTGGTCTTGTGTCGGTGATGAAGGACTAATTATAAAAAAATCTATCTGAGGTTGTGTTTATATAATCCATTGAAAAATACTTAACTACTAACAATATATAACAACAAAATTACCCACAACCATCAACAATAAAAAAACCAACTGACTAACTCTCTTTCTATAGTTGTTGCTTCCTTTTATCTGCTTCTCAACTTTGGCACTCAATCAATTTTAGTTTTTCCCCACTCGTTCCTCTGATTACCAGTCTCGCACACTTCTTTCATCCACATGCATTCCATGTAGCCTCTTTGGAATCATGGTAATCTCAACTATCTTTCCAACTCATCTTCTTATTGCTCCATGATCCCTCCTGTTGCCTGAAGCAATCATTTGGGAAGATTTCTCGAAGATTCTTTTCTTGATTCTGGCATGCATGTGATGTCTTCTTAATTTTTTGCATGCATCATAAAACTTGGACCAATGGGAATTGGTAGAATTGGAACTAGCGTGCATTGACAAAAATTGATTTGGCGCATGTGCCTCCTGTCACCCATCACACAACTGCTTGAGCGCGCATAAAAATAGAATTGGTGCGCACAAATTTGTTTGTGGGTGCATGATATTTTCCCAAAAATTTGGGTGCCAACAACCCCCCCCCCCCCAACTATTATTTGTCTCATACTTGAGCCAATTGCCTCATTGAGTGATTGATGTGATGGACGAAACTGTCATCATGAGTTCTTGAACGAACTCCTTGAATTGTCTATCAGGCTCATTGAGGCTGTGTTGAGGGGTCTGGGATCCCTTTAACTCAACAATATGAACCAAACCCACTTAAGAGGCCCAATTAGACTCATAAGCGTTTTATGAGTGGTAAGGTTCTCCAGATTTGTGATCTGGTTGGAACTATCGATGGGCTTTAATCATGATTGAAAGATTTGTATTTTCTGTTAAACCTTTCCTCAGGTTATGCAGTTCTCTTTTGGTTCTTTTCTAACATTTATAACAAAATAAAGATAGATCTTTAAACTAGATGACAGAGGGAAGCTAATTATGTGTTGGGAGAGGTTGGGTTTTAGGATAACCTTTATACCTTAGCATGCATTCGAAGAAGATCTAAACTGCTTCAAACTAACATTAATACCATTTTGATTTGTAGACATTCAACATTGTTTGAGATAACAATTACATAAATAAAATATATACGTGACAATAAGTTAGTGCAAGAAAAAGTAATTTTCAATGCTCTATTATCAATCACAGGTTAACACAATCGATTTCTATTCATGAACTAGAATAAAAGAACTGTTACAACATTATAAGACAAATTTGAATAGAAGATACAACAACTCTTACTCAATACAACAACAAATATTGAATCCAAAGATAGAGATAATCCCCCTCAGTCCAATCACATTCACGCCTTAGATGAAAGAAGTGTTTTTGGTTTTAAACAAAACTTCTTAATTAAAATAACTTGCACATAAATAGTTATCTTACAATATTCCAGAAAAAGTGTTTCTCTCCAAAACCATCGACCCTTTGACACAAGGTTGATTCCCCTATTTATAAAAAATAACTAAATTTAAAATAACTACTGAAGTTGTGTTAAGTTAAGAAAATTCCACGTGGAAAACTTTATCTATCTATTTTCTTTTGCTTCTCTTTTGATCATCTGGTGGTTTTATTGAAGTGGATTGTTCCTCTCGTATTCTAACCATCTGCAGAAGAGATCTTCACATGTATTATCATATGGGAACCTGTGTTGATCCATTGGAGTGGAGAGGACCTCCTTCATCTCAACTACCTGTTCCTTGTACTTGATTAGTTTGACACTCAAGCACTGTCAGACTGCGAGAGATTTAATTAGAGGCTCCATGAACTTCTTCACTTGACCCAGGATCATGCTTGAAACTTGCGAAATCTCCGCTTCGTACACCTGGTTTTTCTTTGCTTGCCGCTTAACTATGTCGCATAGATCAGTGAAATCCCCCGGTGGCTAAACTCTGGCAAGTTGGTATTCCTCATTTCCTAATTGATTTTCTCCCAACTTTTCTCACATTCTTCCTATCTGTTCTGCATTTTCTGCTGGGGTTCTAGGACCATGCTTACTCAATGTTCAATTGCTTTCGTTATTCAGGTGATATGGCTGTCCATCAACACTCATATGCCATGCTCTTTTGTATCTCGACCCTTCTGTACTTCGCTGATGTAGTCTATCCATTCTAAAGCTTGATGTGCCTTATCATACCATCATTGTATGTATTTATAGGTTTCCAACCCCACCAGGGTATCTTCTTGGAAATCAACTATGCACGCGGTGAAGAGGTCTCTCTCACTTGTGAATTGTGCATACATATATCGAAACTCACACTTCAAAAGTACCACCGCATGCGTTGAATTTTGGTAATACTTTTCTTGATGTCACAGATGATCCAATTCTTTCTTCATGGAATCCACCTCCCTTTCATCCCTTTTCGCCCTGTCTAAAGTAGCATCAGTTATGGCCATCCCTGCTTTGATTAGCTCAGTCATCTTAGTATTTAGTTTGTCAAACAACGTTTCTTCTGTGGTTATGAAAAGTGTGTTATCAAGCATGAGCTTCCTTTTCTTGATTGTTCTTCTCATCACAACTTTCCTTTTCCTATCATAAGCAATTGCCTGTATATCATCGACTTCATCTACTGGTTCATGAATCTGTTGATCTCCCCAGGACAGAGTATTGCCTAGGCTTCCTGCTATATAGAGATGTTCCATGGAAGGTTCATTTAATTCCTTAGTAGGGGAGGTTTCTTTATGCTCTGGTGATTTGGCCTTTTGCTGGTCCCCGTCAGTTGATAAATTATTTTTCCTAGCTGGGGAAGTAGGTGAAGGAATGACATTAGCTGGGAGTTCGACCATTGAGATGTCGATTTCCGGCTTGCCTATTCCTTCTTCTTGTTCACCTGTATCCAATCCATTCTTATAGATATCACCCTGAGGTTTTGTTCCCAACTAATTGGGGAAAACAATGTCAAGAGTGTTCCTAGCCTCATGGTCGCCTCTGGGGATTTGGGATCAAAACATTGGAAGATGGAGAAGACGTTTCCCCTAATTCCTCCTCTTATGTGATTGGTACCGAGGTTATGCGTGAAGCTTCTGAACCATGCTCATCGTCATATATGGTGATTAAATCTATCAGTAAAGTAGGCATACCCGTCCCACTTGATACTCTTGCTGACCTTCGTTGAGCTGTAGTAGTCATTTACAATCCTTCCTATGGTGACATAGGGCTATTTTTTTTCTTGGTCGTCACTCTCTTCCGGTAGGATTTCATTTGAATTATTTCGTTATGCCTCCTCATTTGTACCTACCGGGGTGATTCTCAAAGGTCCTATCAAAGGATTGAGTAGGGGCTCTTCCCCTAATCTTTGCACAACTCTTTCAGATTCTTCTAGTAACAATATCCCCCTTCTCTGTTCCTTGACTTCTTTTGCTGCTTAGTTTTCTTCTCTTACCCTAATGGCTTCTTGAGAAGTGTTCTCTATAGTCTCAACTTGTTCATCCATGGTCATTGCTTTGAATTTGGTCATGTTTGGGTTAGCCCTTCTATGGAGCACTTCATCCTAGTCTTGGGTTCCCTCGGTAGAGATCTCATCTTTGAAGCTATCATGAGCATATGCCCAACATGAGGACACCCGTGACGCATGCTAGAGTACCATGAATTTTGGATCATGCTTGCGAAAATGGCTTGTGGGTAACCGATACTCAAGATGGCTCAATCCCTCTTGTTTCGCCTATGTAGTGTCTTTTACCATATAAAACCCTATATGAAAACCATAGGGTATGGAATCACTCTTCTTTTCCTTTATCAAAGAGACATTATATCCTTGCAGAATGGTTTGGTAACAAATTTCTCCCAAAACGAGACGGTCCGGGATATGAACGGGGAGTAGGTGTGGTGCGCCAGTAGCCTCGAACACTCTGATATAAGTACTTGTTTCTTCAAAATACTAGTGGCCTACTTTTGAAATCATCTTTTTGGCTGTCGCTGAAAGCCTTGGGAATCATTTTCTAAATATAATGAAGTTCACTCATGCTATGAACTCATCACATATCAAGGTGTAAATTTTTTTGTATATATTTTCCCACATAATGATGAGATAAACATGCACGACTAACTCAACAACATTCCATCTTAAATTCATACCTGCAAAAACGTTTATTTCCCAGATTATGTCCAACATGTATGATGCCAAAACTGATGTTTCTCCATCCTTTGGTGTTTGGGTCTATAGGATGTTGGTTCTTAGTTGTTTGGAAATGACGGCTCCCCAATTGAAACTGCTCTCAGAGATTGCCACGGTATATTCCAAGGGCATCCACGCTTCTGAAAAATTAGAGCAATATTTTTCCCCATACAATCGACATATTAAATCCATTAAGTAAATATAAGGTTCTCTAAGGTTTACCGTGTTGTATTAGTCGTTGCTCCTATTTGTGAAATTCTTGTGTTCTTTTCAGCATGAGGCTAGTAACCTACTGGTGTCATGGAACTCATAAAATTTGACCACACATTCGGTATTTAGTCTCTCGTCTGGGTCTCCGAGTTTGTAGTATTTTTGTACCTCTAATGGAAGAAAGACACCAACACATTCTCCCTCCTCATTTCTAACTATGCATTTCATCGCGTCTATGTGGTCAATTATCCATCCTAGGGTTTCGATGGAGGGAAATACTGGGGCCTGACAGGACACCATATGTAGATATGATTGCCTAATGTTTGGGAAAACTTGGCCATCCAATATCCTGACGTCCAGGTCGCTGTGAGGTGTAAACTCCGGGTAATCTTCTTGATTGATTTTGTTGAAAATATATCCCCAATGTGGGAAGATTACTTTAGATCCAGTGCTCGCCTCTGTGTTTCCTAATGATGGAGGTTGGGTAAACTGCTTTTTGGTAGAAGTACGGATAACTAATTTCGTCTTTGAGACAAAATCAAGCTCCCTTGAAATTCTCGGTGTAGACCCTTCACCAACCTATGGTTCTTTCATTTTGGGCATTATTGGTGAGCGCCTAGTTGTTGGATTTCTTGGAGGCATTTTCCTGCAGAAAAGAAAAATATTATAGTGAGCCACCAACCAACCTTGACAAGAGTTATTGATGAAATCGTAAGTGTAGAAATGATAAAGAAAATGCTTATCTCTTCCTTGCAAGAGATTAACCTGGTAGTAATCAAAGTTAGAGAGTGGAATGTAATCTACTCAATGCTTTCTCTCGCTTCTTAGTCTGCTTCAGGAGCTAAGTAATTTGCGAACAAAATACCATGTTTGGGCATAAACCTTGAAAATTCAAACATACAGCATACTTACATTGTCGCGTCAAGTCTTAAATTTAGGAGTGTAAATGTGGTCTGCACAATCTACCATAGAATCCACACCATGCTTAGGATTAAATGCAATGCCAGTTGGCGGCGCATGAGTGGATTATTTCATAGTTCATCGACGAATTCAAACGTCGATGGTTGGTCGACACGCGGGATCGTGGTGTAGGTTGCAAAAAAATTTAATTTGTCTATCAAATCACAAAATTCTGTGTCATCTCAGCTGGAGGCATCCCATCGAATCATCAAGCCTTTTTGTATTTACAAGAAACTAGTATGATCAGTATCGGGGATAAACAATATCGCAGATCGACAAGGGTTATCGGCATTGGCGGGTAAAGGTTCAAACTAAAACCAAGAGTTCAATGTTCTAGCAATCAACCGATAGTTAATGAGTGTATCGACGTCGATGGATTGTATTTAACGTTATTTTGTTGGCGCCTCTAGGAAAAAGTTCTGATGCCGACCCAAAACTGCCCCATGGTGCTGATGTGGAGATGTTGGTGTGGAAATATAGATATGACATGGGGGACATCAAAAGATGACGTGGGTAATACCTGATCAATATGGACTGTTTACGTGGAAAAACACGTGGCAGTTGATTTGACCCCTTGGAAGTGAGGAGGGTTACCATTCCCTTTCTCCCTCTTTGTCGACGCTGATGGTATATCGATGATCAATGATCGACGATTATTGTTGCCTATGTTGACGATTTACCTTTTGGATTTCTCCGATGCCGACGGTACATCAACAATTTTAGAAAACTTTTTCGTAGGCTAGAATCAATGATCGACGTTCCCTTTCTCCCATTTTTCTGATGCTGACTGTACATCGACGATTGACAATTATTGTTGTTATAAGGGAATTTTTCCTTTTGGATTTCGCTGATGCCGATGATGGGCGTGTGGGTCAAATTTTAAGCTGTGTACACTTAGTCTAAATGCCATGTTTACTTAGAGAAAAAATCAATCTGTTCAACAACTCCAAACCAAACCGAATGTGATCGATGATAAAATATAACAATAGAAAAAATCCATTGATCCCTACACAACTGACTCTATTTAGAAAAGACAAAGTGGTACCCAAAAGAAAAAATCCACAAAAACTTTTAGGGTGTGTTGAGTGCTCAACAAATGGCGATTCTCTGGGTGAAAACAAAATCTATGCTCCTTCCATCGTGATTAGCCTGTGCAAATTGGTTGAGAAACCATCTGGCTTTATTCTATTCCTTTTCAACAAAACCTTTTCTATCAATGTGTACACAAGTTCCCGGGTTCACAAATCCGGATCTACCTATGGGGTTTATCTTTTCCACCCCCTTTCCTTTTAACCATAATCAATGTCCTTTCTAGACAAGAGCCGGGTATGGCGTCCATTGGCGAGAGACCATTTAGCTATCATCTTCCATAGCCCTGACAGAGTTATCTGCATACCCTCTCGGACTTTACACTCTTTTTATGGATCATATTTTTCTAGCATAAAAACCAAGAGTGAGTCAAAGAGGAGGATATATGTTTCTTGAAAAGGTGAAATTGTTAGGGTGTAGCTTTCCTTGGATTTTTCTTAGAGGTACATGTGATTCTTTTCAGCTAGCCATCTTTCCTTTTAGCTTTACCAGGCCACTAGGAAGATGTTTCATTTCTTTCCCAGGTAGTATGCTTACAAAGATTAAAAAATGATTTCAGAAATTTGTGTTTGACCAACATCTCTGATTTTGCAGTTAAGTGTAGGTCAGGAGCAGAGTATGCTTCACCGTATTTATTAAAGTCAACCATTTATTTACAAAAAAAAACTTAATTAAAAGAAAACAATCAAGTAAAATAAAGAAATAAAAGGAATTCAAAAACGGTCTTCCCTAAACCCACACACTTACCTTGATCAAAATGTATGCTAAAAAAAAAAAAAAAACTCAAACAAAGCATCAAAAGACATATCAATTTTTGTTTTTAGGAGAAGTATTGTTTTAAGGCCCGACCATTCACCGGGAGGGTGTCAGATTCCCCTCTCAGATTCTGCAACCGGTATGTGCCTTCCCTGATCTTCTCGGCCACATGAAAAGGTCCGAGCCATAGATTTTGGAACTTTGAGTGTTTTCCTTTGGACTCGTTTGCTTGATCTCACTTCAAGACCAAGTCTCCCACTTCGAATTTTTTTCTTTGGCCTTATGTTTGTTGAAACATATTTTAATTACTTGTTGATGAGCGATGAACTTCATTTTAGCCTTTTCCCTTTCTTCATCTAACATGAGAAGGGTATTAATCGTTTGTTGAATAAAGGATGAGGGTTGACCTCTCGATGCCTGGGTAAGCTGTAAAGATGGAAGATACAATGCATTTGGGATAATGGCTTCTTGTCCATATACTAGAAAGTACGAAGATTTTCCTATGGCTTCTTTAGGTGTTACTCTATCGGCCCATAAGGCATTATGAAGCAAATTATGCCAATTCCTCTGATTCTCAACAACTGTTTTTTTTTTTTAAATTCTCACCAGGTTTTTATTGGTTGAATTTGCTACCCCATTCCATTGTGAATAGTAGTTTGCATAATATCTTATTATGATCCCCTTATCAAGGGAAAATTCTTTCAAGAGCGTGGAGAAAAAGTAGGCAGCATTGTAAAAAACGAGAACAGAGGGAAATCCAAACCTTGTTATCAATTGTTGTTCTAAAAATTGGATTACTACCTTTTCATTAACGTGTGTGAGAGGGATAGCCTCCGTCCATCTTGTAAAATAATCTATGGCAACCAAGATACATTTATGTTGTTTTGAAGAATTGGGATTAATTTATCCCATGGCTTATATTACCCATTGTTCGAATGGTCTGGATATGGTCACTGGATGGAGTGGAACAATTGCCCTCTTTTCTCTACCGGCACTTAACTGAAAAGATTTACATTTCTTGGCATATGAGTGAGCTTCCTTGAACATAGTAGGCCAATAATAACCAACCCTTAATATTTTGTGAGCCATGGTTTCTCCTGCAAAATTTCCACCCGCTGGACTGTCATGGAGCTATCTCAGTACTCTTTTTGCATCATTGTGTTTGAGACATCTAAGGATCACTCCATCATAATTTATGCGAAAATGCACTGAATTTATGAGGCGATATTGAGTAGTTTTTAACCTGAGGGCTCTCCTTTCTCAAGGGTTTAGGTTTTCCAGACAAGTTCTATGATGCAGTAGATAATACAAGTTTCCATACTAGGATTCTTTCCCGGGAGGTAAGTATAAGGCTTCACTACACCATAATGACAACTCGTTTTCCCAACTAGGGTCTTCTACGTTGCTTAGGCTTGGGCCTCAACAACCAGTTTACACATTCCTTGACCCTTGACTATTTTGGCAGGTTTTATGTCTAGATCAAATTCCTGAACAACTGCCATCCAATTTACCCTTCTTTCTACCATTTCTTGTTGGGTGAGAAAAGACCTGAATGGGGGGTGAGGTACTATGAATTTAGTGTGATTCTTCAGAATATAAGATCTGAAATGTTTGACCGCTTTATAAACTACGTAAGCCTGTTTTTCTATAGCCGGATAGTTCAGTTCGACTCCTTGAAGGTTAGTGCTCATAAATGATATCGATGCCTCATTGATTTCATCATCCTTCTGGGTAAGTGCTGCGGCCAAGGATTGGTCAGAAGCAAAGGTATAAAGGAAAAAATATTTGTTGAAATCAGGGCTGTGTAGTACTGATGCTTGGGATATTGCAAGTTTGATTTTTTTGAAAGCTCCTTTCATTTCTTCATCCCATTTAAACTCTGCATCTTTGCAAATCATTTTTTGTAAAGGTTTAACAGTTTAAACAAAGTCTGGAGTAAATTTTCTCACAAAGTTGATTTTCCCAAAGAAGGATTGCATGGCATTTTTATTGTGAGGCAAGGGGAGTTGAGCTATCTCTTTTATCCGCTCAGTGTCGATGCTAATTCCTTATTGAGATATAATATGACCTAGTAGCTTCCCTTCCTCTATGCCAAATATGGTTTTCTTAGGGTTCAAAGATATTCCATATTTCCTACACCTTTCGAAGATCTGAGTCAAATGTTAAATGTGGTCTTCCTTATTTTTTGAGTATATCGTTACACCATCTAAATAGACTAATACACACTTGTTAATCAATCCCCGAAAATCTACATCCATGGCCCTCTGGAATGTCGGCCTTGCATTAATCAACCGAAAGAGCATGTGTTTATAAGAAAAATTTCCCCACTTGGTTTGAAAGACAGTTTTTAATCGATCATCTTCCAAAACGAGGACCAAGTTATATCCCGAGAAACCATCTAGGATGGAAATTTTTTTAGAGTCGGATATTGTCTGTAGGAGTTGTTCCATGGGTGGGACTAGATAGTTATCTTTTTTCGATGCTCTGTTAAGGTTTCTGAAATCCACACACAGACAGATATCCCCAGAATTCTTTCTGACAGGCACCAGATTAGCTACCCAGGAAGAGCGTCTTACCTGAAAGTTAGTCTTGGCATCTAATAATTTTTTCAGCTCTTGATACATGAGAGGTTCCATAGATGGGTGGTACTTCCTACGCTTTTGTTGGAAGGGTTTTACTCCAAAATTTAACAGGATTGTGTGTTGGATAATGCAAGTATCATAAGTTTTCAATTCTCGGTATGACCAAGCAAAGACATATTGATATTCTTTAAACAATTTGAGATAAGATTTCTTGTCTTCTTTGGACAATGTCTTACCGAAATTGACATTCTTGGGGTTATTAGGGGTTCCTAGGTTTATAGTTTCATATATAGGACATGAGCTCCTTGTTTTTGCATTCTTTGGCCCTCTAAATATTTCCATTAGGTCAAAAAGGTTCTCTGTATTGGCCACTCCTTTTGGTATCATGTGGAAATTTGGTTTATCATCAGAGTGCTATGTTTCCTTCTTTTGGTCATGGATATTTGATTCTGAGTAGTTCTTGGAATATTTCATCATCAATGGACAAATCCTTAAAATTATCCTGATTAGTCAGGAAATCTACAATCTGTTCATCCCCTTCAAAGACTTTCTAGTTAGAAATGTTATTAGGTACCGAAGGTTTGTAGATCAGTTCCACTGTGAATCTCAAGGCTTCATAATCTTTTAAAGGAGATAATATTGAGGCTGGAGTGGCTAGAGCATTAGCAAGGGTATTTTTCATCCTAGGAACAACAATAATGTTGAAGGCCTCAAAATTGTCTACCAGTCTGTGTAACTCTTGCGGGTAATTTCTTAAGTGAGGTGAATTGAAAGGGATGGTATTATTTACTTGCCTAATGATGATTTCAGAGTCTCCAAAAACATTCAATTCCTTGATGTTTAAGTTGTTGTCTTTCTTTAGTCCCTGGACTAGAGATTCATATTCAACAATGTTATTAGTGCATTTGAATTCTAATCTGTAGGATAAGAAGTTTTGTTTCCCCTTTGGGTCAATGAGGATGCATCCCACTCCCAACCCCTCTTACGATTTAGAACCAACAAAGTATATCATCCAAATTTGTGGAGAGGAATTTCTAACTTCTTCATGTCTAGCTATTTTTTCAATTTCAACCTCCTTGTTTGCTACTTCTGTCGGAGCATCCTGACAGAGGATGCTCTCTTTTGCGGCTGCTAGTAAGTATTTTTGAAAAATCATTTCAGACTTTTGTGTGGGAAGTATGTCATACACGTGAGGAGAAAAATTACCGAAATAAAAATCACGGGAGTAGTTTCCTAACACATGGAACTCTGTCGACGAGGGTTCATTTGGAGTCTCTAAATCAGTGACGATATGATTGAGATATCTTTCTTTTTCAATCCTGATCATGTTTGTATGTCCCTTTAATGGAAACCAGAGATGAGCCCAGTCGGTACTAAAGTATCCATTTAATTTCTCAGACCAGTCTCGACTAAGTAGCATTCCATAATCCTTTGATATGTCTACTACAATTATGCCAATTACTTGACGAAAGTACTTCTCATGACCCCGTGATTCCGGGAATAGGTGAAGAATACCCAAAGGGTCGAGGACATATTGGGGATGAGTACATTCGGTACCGCAGAGGTCATAATAGAGACATAAGAGATAGGAACAAAAGGGACTACACTCCCTTCCACACTCAGTATTATACAGAGCCATAGTTAGAGGATAGAGAGCATATCAGCTCTGACACAAAAGAAAATATAGAGAGGAGTATGGGTGACAGACGAGAGATTCCAGAGGGTAGGGGGAAAGGCCATGAGACATAGCTGAAAAGTATGTAAGCCATCTTGAATGACCTAGACAGAGGACATCAAGACATTATGAAATCCATACAATAGATGGCCATCAGTACACAAATGATCCATCATAGCGTGAGCACTATAGGTTCCAATGCTGCAGGAGGAGCGAGTGGTTCAGGAGGACACCAGGGAGGAGGGGCCAATGGCTCTAGTGGATCTCAGGGCAGAGATAGTACACACCCTTCATCAGTTTGAGCCTAAACATTGACTGGGAGGATTCCCCGACCTTTGTACCCAAAGTTCTTTTGACGATAAAAATCGCAACAAGGAATTTCGCCCGCATAGTATTGCTAAAGACTATTATTTAAACTATGCTAATAAGATATAATACTAGTAGGTGGGACCCCCTTGTAGACTAGAGGCTTAGATATAGTCATATCACACATTTTATGCTGCTGTTTTGATGCTGCTTACATGGTCTTATATGGTTGATGATGCAGTCTTGGTTTCGTTTTTGACATAATGACAGGTGGATGATGCATTTTATGGGATGTTCTATTATTCGAAGCTTTAATTTTATGTTATGATTGGCATATATTTACAGTGCTATGTTCGATCATCTCACCGCGATTTATTACCTGGCTACACCTGCACAAGACACATGTTAGTAACAACATAAAACAAAAGCAATGGGAAGGAAACTTACAAAAAAAATCCAAAAGAAAGGGCCTATACTATGTTATGTTAGATGTTATGTGCAATTAAAATGGAAACAAGTTAGTATTAATCCTAACTACAAATGGTTAGTGGCTATGCGATTGCAATTGATTTATATTGGGCGCATTTGATATATGGTATGGTATGGAAGTTGGCAATGGTTAATATGAATTTTTGGGTGGCGCATTTGGCAAGCAATGTGGTCGCATATTTCAATGGTTTGGAATTAATGACATGGTTAATGTATTAGTGATTGTTGGCTTTTGTGTACTTCAAAATTGAATGAAGAGCAAGATGGAAGCGGCGTACAATAAATGCACGTCACTCCATACTTCCCCCATCGTGCCATCACCCTAGCATGGTTATTATTTCAATTTGTTTTGCTGGTGGTTAAGCTCCAAGATCCAAGCTCGGGAAGGAAGTGCTCGGCCAGCTCGCCCCTTTTAAAGCTATTGGTTACATGTATGGTTCTTTTCAACAATCCATGAATTTCACTCTGTGTATGAATGAATGATGGCTCAATAATGCTTTTGTTTTTGTTTTTCATGAGATTTGCAATTGTGTAAATGCATATTTTTTCTCTCTGGAATGATTGCGTGGTTGTTCGACTTGCAAGTAAAAGAATTGGTTGGTTGACTTGTGCATTCGTTGGTTGTTCTGTGTGGTGAAATTCGTTATGGATCCCTGTAATTTTAAGTGGATATGGGTATTATCGCTCTGTGTTTTGTTGGAGGGTCTCTGTTTATCCTTCCTGGCCACTTCCTCGCAGTTATGAGGGTAACCATGACCAGTCGTATTCGGGCTGCTATGTGGTTGTTGTGTATGTTTTTCGGACTACCTTTTAGTCACTGTGTATTTTCCAGAGTCATGGTCGTGGGGTTATTTTTATGGTCTTGGAATCAACGTATATCAGAAGTCGGTTATAGGGTGGCCATTATGCCAAGATATATAGTTTTTTGGTGATATAAGTTATGCCTCGGGCCAACATTCCCAATGACATTGTTATCCATTGATTTGGTCCTTGAGAAATGCACAAAGTATACGTTTGTGTGATCTGGGGTACTTGTCACTGTCTAGTGGACATTCACTTCTCCTTTGCATCATTTTCCTACACTACCCATCATTGAATTGTTTCCCCATTGTATAGACCAAGAGTTATAAGGAGCCTTGTGGTTCTATCGTGCTTGTATCGAAGGGTCTCTTCTTATTGGTTGATATGATTGACCTCCAGTCTCTCTGTGCTTTTGATGATCGAGCGAAATCTTGATTACTTCTTTGTATTCATTGTTACAGAGCCCGATTTTAATAATCCCCAACTGTTCACACTCTTGTCGGGCATCTTGTTGATTGTCATAGATTGGTTAAGTGATTATGACAGTTTCTTTGAGTACTTATATTGAACTCGTTTGATTGAGTTGGTTGGAAAATTGTGATCGAGAATGAGTAATAATGTACAGTCAGATGGCTACCTCTTTTTATTTATGCCTTGGATAGTTGTGTTCTTACATCATGGTGTCAATTGTAAGTTGGTGATTGCTGTGTGTTTCACTAGTCCCTATCGATATCATGGCAAATTGTGGAAATTATTTACTGTGATTTCGTTGTTTCACTATGTATCTATTATGGAGGCATCATGCATGTTTTATTTAATTTCATCATCAGTGATGAAGCTCGGGTTTTTTATTATGGTTTCATTGCAAGTTTTATTGGTTAATATAATGAAAAGGGCATGAGATTAGGCAAGTTTAGAAGTTTGTTCAATTTGGAAAAGGGACATGTGTGTATGCTTTATTTGGGCGGTTACGAATTATGGATAATGTTTGATATTTTATAGTGATATATGATGGATAGAGATGGAGCAATGCGGATGTGTGTTTCTTTTGATTTTGTTTTAAAAGAAAGGAAAGGAAATGAAATAGACCAAGTATTCTCTTAACATGATTGTTGAAAGTCATAGTGATTATGAGTATGATTACAGACTGTGTTAATTGAGAATTTTGAATGTGGGACAATGAACAATTTTGACACACAATAATTGTTTAATTGGTATTGGTATCTTTTGTATTGAATACATAGTTGTTTTATGGATTACTTGATTTGTTTTACGAACATTATTCGTTTTTTCCCTACCATTCTCTCACTTTTCACACATTACAAAGTCCCCTCACCTTCCCATATTCACTATCCACTCCCTGTTCTTAAAATTAAATTATAGTTAAGTTAAACTTTGTATTATAACAGTTAAAGGATGGCACAAGGATGAGTTATAGTGATATATTCTTTTGATTTACATTACAGTTGATTGTTTGATGATTTGATTGAGTAGTAATCATGATCTACTCCCCTTCATTTTACCACTTTTCGCTCAATACAATCCCTCATATATCCCAGAACCCTTATTCACCCCCTGCTCATTGACAAGTATTAAACGATTTTTATGGATTGGATTGCATGAGTCTAATGTGTTACTGAGACAAACTTTGTTTAATATTTAAAGAGATGTCATGTATGGTTGTTGAAGAAACTAGTTTCTAATCAATAATGCATACATGAATGAGATTTTTCAGCAGAGGTCGCCATGGTCGGGGTAACATAGGAAGAGGAAATTGGAATAGGGGCCCTAGAAGGCCAAGGTTTTTTATACATTTTGATGTAGAATCGCAAGAGTTGAGCCAACTATTTCAAGATGGATTTTTTAACTGGATTGGACAAGGAGTTGTCCAACCTAGGCCATAAAGGCCTCCCTTCCAAGCCCCACATGTCCCTGGTATCCTAGTGCCCCCTCATGTCTCATGACAACCTGAAGTCCCTGAAAACGACGGATGGAAAGAGATTGTCCATCAGGCAGTCTCCCAACATTGTGGCTGGCTTAACTTGTCTCTACCTGCTCCTCCACATGTTAATCAAATTGTCTAAGCCTCCCTTGCCCACTCATCGATACAGTGTTCTCATGCAAGAAAAAGGTTAAAAACTGAGGCCCACCGTGATCCTGACAAAGGAAAAGTTGTTGCTTCCCCCTCCTCTCCCTCAAATGACTCTGCCAAATCTGTGTCATCCCGCATGCATTTGAGAGATGATTGCTCTCATGTTATCAATGAGATTAGGCCTAAAGGATCCACACAGCCTAAGGCAAATTCAAAGAAATCAAAGGGTGACAACAACAACAAGGGGAATATTTCCTCCGAGAGTGGCAAATATGGGTTTTAAGTGTTTTTATTTATTGATTGTTGAGAACAGTTGACTTTTGAAATTTTGGACAACACACTATTTTTTGGATATATGGATAATATATTTTTGGACATAATTTCAATTATCATTGATATAAATTATCAAATTATGAGAGTGATGATGGGAGCCACTAGGAGGGATGTGTTTGATTGATTAACTAGTTGTGTTATGCTTGTTAAAGAACTAAAGGGAGTCACAAGGGGTCCCACCTACTAGTTATTATTTATTAAAAACCCTTATTATGATTTTATTACTTTTCCCCCTTAACTAAAAAGTTGGTTGAGTTTTAGTTAACTTAACTAAAGAGGTATTTTAACTACTTCAACTAATTCTGATTGCTTAAAGGAAAAAGGAAAAGGAGGAACACGAGGAGAATATAAGGAGAAGCATACTAAGGTCTGCTCTTGAGTTTTATTGATATAATTCAGTTTCCATTCATTCTTTAATTCATTGAAAGCCTAAATCTCTTTTATGATAGCAGGGTCCTATTGTAGACAACAAGATTCATGGCTGAATTACATCATTCAGACACTTGTTTTTCATAGGTGTTGATCTATCTTTGATAGTCTGTGTAGACTTGTCTGTTTGTGAATTAAGTTTCATGACTGATAAAGGATATTGTGCAGAGTTGAGTGGACAACAATCTGTGGCAAACTGAGCCAGCTTTTAAATTTCAGTTTTTTACATTTTGTCGGAAGTCCTTTTGTATGGTTTTCATCGGGGACATCTAAGTTTGACTTTGGCCCAAACTTCCTCATGAAATTTTGTAAAGAGAATGAGTCTTGATAATTTGGAATGAAATAAACGATTGCTTTATGTCTCATCTATGTTGATTATTGACTTGGCATTTTTACTTCTGTTTCTACATTTATTTCTGCATCTGTTATATTCATAAAATTACATAAATATTGAAATTTTCAGCTAACTTTCACTTATAAAAAAATCAGCCTAAGCACGTGTAACCAATAGTTATGGATTAGGAAACAATTTTTGATGGCTATAAACATAGGGTGATATTCTCGCCTATCTTTATTTAGCCAAGTAAGATATGAAAATGCTTGAGTAATATCATTTCATATATTTTCCTCAACAAGTTCTAGAGAGGAAAACCATTGGGACAACCAGGGCATGTGAGAGGACAGCCAGGTCAGGGACAGGTAGTGCCACATCATCCATCCATAGAGTACATGAGAGATTACTTGGCAGTAGGACCAGAGTTCCATGCAGACATGAGTTTGATAGACTATTGTTCGATCAGGTATCAAAACAGACCCTGGGAGGCACAACATGGTAATGGGAAAATTCACAACATGGACTTCATCAAGAAAGTGGGAAAATTGAACATTCCTACTTTCGACGGATCATCATGATGCTCAGCTCAAGGATGGGTACAAAAGCTTGACACATACTTCAATCTTAACTCGATGACAGAGTCAGAGGCTATCAGTTTCACCACTTTGCACTTGGATGGGGAGGCCCATGAGTGGTGGTACCATGGGCTGGTGACCTTGGGTCACAACCACATTACTTCATACTTAGAGTTCACTGAGAGGTTGATGGAGAGGTTTGACATGAGATATCGATAACTCCATTTCAGGGACCTTAAACAATTGAGACATACATGATTAGTCAAGGCATTCATCACAAAGTTCCAGCATAAGGCAGTGGTCATGTCTGATATATCAGAGCACATATTGGTGATGTTATTCACTGAGGCATTGACAAAGCCATTAAGGGGTTGGGTTAAGGATTTCAAGCCTCACACCCTACATGATGCCATTGTGCGCATGAGAGACATGGGGGACTCAAAACTGAAACCCAAACTTGTTACCAAACCCATTGTGCCACAGGAGGACCATGATAGGAAACAAATCCAGAGAGAGTGATACATGATTAGTCGAGCCATTCATCACAGAGTTCTAGCGGAAGGCAGTGGCCGTGTCTGATATATCAACACACATATTGGTGATATTGTTCATTGAGGTATTGATGGAGCCATTGAGGGGTTGGGTTAAGGATTTCAAGCCTCACACCCTACATGATGTCAACGTGCACATGAGAGACATGGGGGACTCAAAACTAAAACCCAAACTTGTTACCAAACCCGTTGTGCCACAGGAGGACCAGGATAGGAAACAAATCTAGAGAGAGTGGAAGGGTAAGGAGAAGTTGGACGATGCTATGAGGTGTGATATTATGAGGAGGAATCTATGATTCACCTGCAAATATCCATGGGTCCTCGGCCATAGGTGCATGGTCAAGGGACAAATCCATTACATTGATTTTTCCGCAGACAATGATGAGGAGGAACATGGCGGTTAGGCATAGGACAATGAGTCCACTAGCTCAGAGGAGGATCCATTGCATGAGGAGGAGCAACCTCTAAGGAGACCACCAACACCGGGAAGGGCATAACCATCGGTAAAGCCACAACCTCACAAAGAGGTTAATAAACAAGCACCAACAAATGGATTTATAGCGACCCTTTCTGGAGTCCCTAGGTATGACACCCTCAGGGTCAGAGGGATTGTTCAGGGACAATGGGTCATTTCCTTGGTAGATGGTGGGGAAAACCACAACTTCATTGACATGACATGGGTATCTACACGAGAACTACAGATGAAGGAGTTTGAGGGGTTTGACTTTGTAGTAGCAGATGACCACACGGTGGGGTGTTTGGACATAGTTCCAAACTTGGACGTGAATTTAGGTAACTACACCATGAGATATACATTCTATGTAGTTGACCTAGTTGACAAAGATGTGTTGTTGGGAGTCTAATGGTCGATCGCCTTGGGAAATATTTCTATCAACTACCAAACCCTTGAGATGGGATTTAGAGACAGTGAGGGGAAAAATATTGTACTAAGGGGTATGTCAACAGGGGAACCTAGGACAGTGTCGACAAAGAGGATGGAGAGGATCTTCTGACATGGGGAAGCAACAAATGCATCATCTAGGAGACCAACAACTTGTTCCTTGATGGAGATTTCAACATATTGGAAATCACACTTGTTAGTGGAATATTCCAAGAACAAGTTTGCTTGTGAGATATTGGAGGGGGAGGTATAGGACAACAGGTACAGGGTCATGGACGATGTCATATTCTACAAAGATCGAGTCTACCTAGTACCAAGATTGGGTCTCAGGGATAATAGTTTGGCTACAATACATGACTCCCCAATAGCAAACCATCAAGGGTTTTGCGAAACCTATAGGAAGGTTAGAGAGAGATTCTCTTGGAATGGTCTCAAATAGGATGTGATGAGACATATCAGTGAGTGTGTGACTTGTCAGCAGAACAAGTCAGAGATGAATCTTCCAGTAGGATTAATTCAACCACTTCCCACTCTAGAGAAAACATGGGAAAACTCATCCTTGGACTTCACTATAGACCTACCGAAGGCTCAGGGTAAGGACGACATACCTGTAGGGATCGACAAATTGACCAACTTGGAGCGTTTTCTCGTGATTCCTAAAGACTTCAACCAAGTGCAAAGGGAAGAGTTGTTCTTTAGAGATACCTTCAGACTTCACAGGTTTCCACAGAGTAGACTCAACGACAGGGATAGTCGATTCATCAACACATCGAAGGATCTCCCCCCATTGGATGAGGAGAAGAAGTTGGAGCTGGTGTCGGAGGAGGAGCAGTTGGAGCTAGTGTCGGAGGAGGTGCTCAAGCAAAGAGAGCACATATTGAGGAGCAGGGTCATCAGGGAGTGCTTGGTTAGATGGAGGGGACTTCCAGTGGAGGATTCCACATGGGATGGAGAGCATTTATTGCATCACCCAGGATTGATGTTGCTTGAGGACAAACAATCTCGGGAAGGGAGGACTGTGATGTCTCGTTCCCAAGAGTAGGCCAACAGGGAGTGACTTAGTAGTGTATTTTTCCTCGTAGACTATAGTCAGGCACAAACAAGGAACAAGAGGAGAAATAAAG
>ML778892.1:480409-495260 GCA_009831015.1 Picea engelmannii
AAAAGCGCCTAGCTTAAGTGATGTCAACAAAGAATTAGATCGAGAAGAATATAAGGGGAGGAATTTGACCTAATTCCTCATTATGTTATGTTTTGATGTTGAGAGAGTTTCCAGAGGAGGAGGAGAATCGACCTTCTGTTGTTTTGTGGATTTCTGGAGGAAACCACCACCATTGATCGGTTTCGGTGTTGAGAGACACACTCTATCATATCAGAGATACCATCCACGTATTTCACTGTTCTATTCAAGAGTATCCAATTTGCAGTGTTTGCGCATCTCGGCCAGTGAGGGTGCAAGGGTTAGAGAGGGTTTTGTGTAGCTGCACGAGGCTAGAGATTATCTTGCAGGTTCCTCTTGAACCAGTTGAGGACAAGCCAGGGCACATCTTTTGAGCCACCAATCATCAAATTCTGACAGTGGAATCTCTCACGACGCAAGAGACAACTAGATAGTGTGCAACTCTTGAGGAGGGGCATTTGGGGTTCTAGAGGGAGTTCCGGATCAGATCCAAGGAAACCCTCTTGACCCAGTACAACATTGGCCATGGCGCACATTTCGAGTTATAAAGCAATAGATTCCGTCGATGGAACCATTAGGGCGCACTCATTGAACCCAGGAGGTGCGAAACCCCCCAGGGGATGATATCCAGAGCTTTAGACATCCAATATTCATTCCATCCATATTCAGTAGTAGCCTAGAGGATAGGGCACTCAACTTGGGATAGTTTCCAGGCGATTAAGTTGAGTATAGCCACCAGGGTGAGTTTTCTAGAGTTGCAGCAGTTGTCGTGAGTTTCCAGAATTGCATCTTTTTGTTGATCTATCCGTCCATGCACAAATCTTCCTTCATCATTTGATCACGTGTATTTTATATTAGTTTCTTGTATTGCAGTGACGATCCACGAGATCTAGCTGACGATTTCATCTTCTTTCAGCATATTATTGTATTTCCTGCTATTTTCCCCTCATAATACATATGAATGAGATGGTGATTGTTCCTTATTCTTTATGCATCATATATTCTATCTAAACATTAATTGAATTAAACACACATGAAAAAATCACCAAGCATGTTAAAACATTAACTCAAACGCATCCAGAAACCCCCAGAGTATCAGATCAGACTATGGATTTGACAGTTTAGCATTGTTTCCTAGATTAGCCGAGTTGGGAACATTACATATGTGGTATGTGTGCAATGGTTTTACAAGAAAGTAAAGAGTTTGGAAAATAAAAATACTAGAAAAGAAAGTGAGTTCTTTTTCTTTTTTTACTTTTCTTAAACTGCAAATAAAATAAATCAACAATCAACCAATCTTAATAAAAAATCCAAACAAGAATCTACCACAATCAAATTCAACCACAAACCAATTGATCCAACCATAAAATCAAAAGTGCCAAAAAAAAAAAAAAAACAAAAACCCACAAAAAATGAACAACAGGATAGTTGAAAAACAGATCCTTCCTAAAAATATTTATTCTCTTATCAAATTCCATAAAACAAACAAAAATCATAAGGAAAACATAAAGAAAACAACATGAAAAAAATCAGCACTCTATAGAAACAAGTTAAATAGAGGTAAGGATTGCACAAAATATGACTCATAGACCCATGGGTGCACATAAAACAAACCAACAAATGTTGTAATGAACTATAGTTCATTTATGAGAAAATATCCAACATAAAACTCCAATTCTATTAAGAGTTGGTGTTGCTACTTGATTGGCTCAATTCTCACTCTATAGATTTCATTAAGCCCTTACAGAGGAAGATGTACCTTTACCGTGAGGTAATACCGTTAATAGTCTCTATCCAACAAACAAATGATTTTCAGAAAAATCAGAGGAAAAATTCAAGTTTTTGGATACTTTTTGCTTGAGAGGCCACCCACGGCTTTATATATATATATATATATATAATTTTCATTTATATGTAAAAAAAAAAGAGGTTACACTTTATAGACATTATGAAATCATTCATAGATACCCATAAAGTAGTGATCACTAAAAACATTTTAGAGATAAAGAAATTGCACCAAATAAGAGGAGGCATCACAAACTAAGAAGGAACATTTTCCTCAATTTGAAATTTATTTCCTTTCTTCTTTTTGACCTCTAGCGACCCCCTACAAAAATGTCCATAAAAACTAATTATAAATTTGAATTCTAATTTTCACAATTTGAAAGCAAGGATAACTCCTTATCAAAATTAAAGTTGTTGAATTCTACTTGGATCTGTGAGATCTTTTTGATCTTCCTGTCATGGCTTCATTGATAAATATCTCCCATGAGGAGGGAATCCCAATATTCATTGGTTCTTCTCAGTGCCACGAGGGTGGATTTAATTATTCAATCTGCTCTTTTGATCCAACATTAGTATCCTTCTTTAAATCTACTAAGGGTGAAGCTTTTGCATTTTGATCATGTTCATGATTTGAGAGAAGGGGCTTATATAGTTCCCAACTTTTAGATTTGGGAAGATGACAATATTTTCTCTTTGGATGAACTCATTCTTGGGGACAAGAGTCTTAAAGGTGGCTTATTTTTTCGAAAATCTAACACCAGAAGGATTTGTTTTCATAATCCAAAACCCAAGTCCATTGAAATTTTCCCTATTTTAGAATCATCTTGTTTGAAATACCTTTGGTAAAGTCGATCTCCACACAAACTCGAGCATAAGTAAAAAGAACTAGCTTTACCCTCTCAATATTTGACTTGAAGTATCTTCCTATCCAATTCACAATATCTTTAAAGAATGATAGATGCCAAATATGGAGTGACTGATTTTGGAAGTGCACCCAAACTAACATTTTGGTGAAAGATATAGTGGATGTGTCAAATTTGGGTTAATAAAGAGACCTGTTATTCCCCAAAACTAGGGCCCTCCTCAAAACGTTTTTAATACTTATCATGATGAGTAAACTAAACAACAAAGAACGCTTTGGAATAAAAAATATACTTCACATTTCTTGGCTTGATTAAAGAAAATCCATTGATATAGATCTGCATAGCAAGGCCAAAACCCATTAAAATGAATAATTACTAAAAATGTTTCATAATAAGATAAGGAATCAACGACCTCTAAGTAAAAGATATTCAGTGTTGGCACCTCGTCAAATTGCTTCATAGGGATTTGAGTTTCTTGAGGAGAGGGGTTAGATTGAACCATATCATTATATAAAATTGAATTTGAAGAAAACGGCACCTTAAACCCCACCGCTCCTCCACATAACCTCAGTGCCAATATACGAGACGAATCCTTGCAAACGTGATAATTAGACAACTTGAATAGATCCTCAAATTGTTTACCCCCTAAAGAAGGTGTTGTTGAGCCACATGAATACCCTGATTATGCTCTAGTTTGTGCTTAATTTCTACTACATAATTTGTGGAAGTCACCCACAAGATTATTGTTTTCCCAGGTGGAGACTTTACTATTATTTAAAATATTATTTTGGAATCGAGATTTTCTCTACATAGGCTTGCCCCAAAGAAGTCATCAATAATAGATCTATAACCTAAAACTTAGACAAGCAAGAAGTTCTATAAACAAATGTTGACTAAACATTTCATCAAACACTTGGCATGCATCCTCAATTACCTTAGATTCCAAATTGAAAAATCACGATGTTGCTGGAGAATGGTGCCAAAAGTTTGTGGCCTCCTAATCGTGGCTATTATGTCTGGCCTAATTTCACTAAGTCTTGACCAAGAAAACCCTACATCGGACAAGAGTAACTTTGATCTTTATGGCTTCTCCTTGTGTTTGAAGGATCTTAGAGGATGATTGCCTATCAATATTGGTCTAAATAAAGACCTTCTATATATGTATGACCCGCTTGACCCAAACCTAAGCAAAATACGACGTTGTGAGCCTCTGTCGATGACACAATTGGCCTTCATTCCCTCTTAAAAAATATTTAGTCTTCAAAGCATAATCTGGAAAAATTACTTCATTCTTGAATGCAATTCTTTCACCTGATACTTTGTTCCTTACATTGTCATCCAGTTAAAGAAATGAAACAATATGATCTTCAAAATGCTAAAAGGAACTATTGCATTCTATATGCATTGATCCATCCTAGACCAATTTTCATTCAGTTGTTTGGATGAAATTTATCGTCTTATGTTTCCAAGTAGGGTGTTGACTTTGTCTTGAGTCTATTTCAAAATTGTGATTCTTCTAAAAGTATATACATTAATCCATCCTAAACCAATTTTCATTCGGTTGTTTGGATGAAACTTCTCGTCTTATGTTTCCAAGTAAGGTGTTGACTTTGTTTTGAGTCTATTTCAAAATTGTGATTCTTCTAAAAGTATGGAGAATATCATTTATATTCATATTGTTTTGGTCATTAATTTTGTCATTTGTCATTTATATTCATGATGATAAGAAACACATATTTTTATGTTGTATCTTGAAGTAGGAGGGGTAGTTTGTCATTTTTGGTGATTTATTGGTTGATAACATTCCAACATAAGCATCATTATGATTTATGAAGTTGATTGGATCTGAATTGATTCCATTATGGATGGTATGGAATTTTACATTAACAACTTCTTTAGTTCATCTGGATTAAATCATTGTTTCTTTAGTGATCAATGATTCTTTGTTGGTAAGTTGTTGTAATATGTATATTCTTGTGTTATGTCTTCTTCTTGTTTTTTAACTTCTTAATTTATGTAAATAACTTTTTTTATTATAATTATGCATTCAATAATTTTCTTCATCTTGATTAATAACTCCTTTTAGATTTTCATCTTAAGATTTTGAATTTGTTATTATGTTACTAAATCATTTTACTTATATTTTACCCACTCAAATTCTAAATGATACACTTTGTCATTAAAACACTTGTTTTTCTGTACATTTTTGTAACTCATTAGTTAATTCTTAATATCAATTTTACAAATCCTGAAAATAATATATATAAATATGATCATTAATACTATATTCTATAGACAACAATGTTCTCCATCAATGAACTCATTTGTTAATTCTTCATATCAATTTTACAAATCCTGAAAATAATATATATAAATATTATCATTAATACTATATTTTATAGACAATAATGTTCTTGATTAATGATTCAAAAATTGTAAAATAATTTTTTTTTTCAATAAAATAAAATTTTAAAAAATCACAAGTAATCATTTACCCTTTTAAAGTTGGATAAATCAATTCGATTTCAATTGACGCTAATCATCATAATCCTTTCTCAATAAAAACTAATAAATACTTATATAAAAAAAATAAAAAAAAATAATGTCCACAAAACTAAAAATAACCTATGAAACAGAATCTATAAAACTAAAAATAACCTATGAGACAGAATCTATGTACAAAAGTTATTGATGGATTTACTTTGTTATTTAAAATCTTTGATTATCCCAACTCTGACTGCTACGACTGGATGAACGTCACAGTTATAATTAAGGCGGCCATGTGTGATACGAGGAGGAAGGACAATTGGATATTCATGAGTTGATTTTGTTATTTGAAATCTGTGATTATTCAAACTCTGACTGCTACGACTGGATGAATGTCACAGTTGTAATTAAAGGCGGCGATGCGTGATACGAGGAGCAAGGATTGAAATCTTTGATTATTCAAACTCTGACTGCTGCAACTAGATGAACCTCACAGTTTTAATTAAGGGCGGCGATATTGCTCGTCGAGGATGCTGTCAATATACACCGTCATGAAGGTCACAGTTTTAATTAAGGGCGGCGATATTGCTCGCCGGTCAATCTCCACCCTGCGTATTGAATGCTGTGGCGGGTAGATCCGACGGCCTATATACTACCCGCCGCGGCCGCCGCATTCAATACTGCGTAGCACGACGCAAGGACATTTCGATATTCATGGGTTGACTTGTCTTTTGAAAATTCTGATTATTCAAATTAAATTCTGATTATTCAAATTCTGACAACTGCAACAGGATGAACGTCACAGTTGTAATTAAGGGCGGCGATGGGTGATACGGAGAGCAAGGACATTTGAATGTTGGATATACACGGTTCGCAGGGATGGAATTTGACGGGCAAATTGTCCGTCACGGGGTGATTTTCCCGTCAAATCATTTTTTTTTTTTGACAAGTCGTCAACATTTTTAGTGAAATTCGTCAAAACGTGCATTTGAATTGAGTAAATCGTCAAATTTGATGGGTTGTTGGGATTTGAAATTCCAATCTTGACAGTTTGTTTCTCCTCTTACTGTTCTTCAGCTTGAATCCAATAATCAATGGCACCTACAAAGCATGTGTGTTGTGGGGACGTTGGATTCTTGGAAATATTTTATTTATTAGACACTCAAACATTTTTTTGTCATTATATTTTTTAAATGCTACTTGTCAACTCCATGTTGAGCATGAAAACAATTATACATCTTTCTCATATTGGAATGTAGAAAGTACCTTTCACTGCAATTAAGAATTCAAACATATTAATTGTGAGAATAGAATTTAGGTGGGGAGCATAACATTCCTCCTTTCAACCACCTAAGCTAAACATAAAATATATATCCCAAGAAACTTCTGAGAACTTCTCCTTATTGCAAGGATTATACCTAGTGTACACTGAATTCTTTTGGGCTCAAGGTTGTATCAAATGTCACTAGCACAAAAAAAAATTGGGGTGGGGAGGATAAGGATCATTCCTTCCAACCACCCAAACTAAATCCAATGGATAGCTAAACACATAACCCTCATAAAAGAACTTATGTTATAGTGCTTAAAAAACCTTAAAAATAGTCTCAAATACCAAATTGACACAACCCAAAAATAAACAGTTCTAACTATATCTTTAGGAACTAGAGGTCTCCAATAAAACCCACATCTATACATAAATCAACATATAGCATCAATTGATATCCAAACACTTCTTAAAACCCCCCATAAAAAATCAAACATATACCACAATATAGGTGTTATAATAAAGATGGATGATCAAATTCAAAGGACTACCCATCCTCAACCTCCCAAATGTGTCATTGACCAATAATAACATTAATTTAGCCTTGAACAATCCATCCATGTGCCATTTCATTTATTTGCTTATGCACATGATGAATATATATGATTAAAAAGAAGGTGAAAATTTGGATCTCCTTAAATATGAGATTTAACAAGAATTTTCTAAAGTATATGACCCCCTCATCCAGTTTATTTATCATCACAAGAGAGTCACCAAATATTTGAATTCAAAAGAGAGTTCAAATTGTTATCACTGAAATATCGTCCGCAACATTGCACGGAAATGGTTACAGAAACACAGCAATGCCAACAACAATTAGTTCATCTGTAGCACTAAAATGCATTCAAAAGGAAAAAAAAATATACAATTGGGTCAAAAATTAACACGCGCAAATTCACCAAAGGAAGTCGCGCACAGTACGCAATGTGCGCGGGCTAACAAAACCCTCAGAGCGCACAATGCACCAAGTGCGGCACTGTGTACGAGAAAAACCACACACTTTTATGAAGGACGTATTTATTGATCTTGTTGGCCCCTCAACCACTTATGGGCTAGCTCCCAACACAATTTGACCTTCATATCTGAGGGAAATCTGAATGGGGGGTTGGTCAAAGAGTAGAGCGTGCCCTAAAAGGCCCCTTGTTCACACCAAGAACCAATTACATTTTTCCTTGAAGAAATGCTATAAATAAGAGCCATGGGTGCACTAAGAAACCAAGATCTTCATAGTATTGTTATGCTGCAAGAATTCTCCCTTGAGAATCCTCTTTTCTCTTTGAAGCCTTCAAGCATCATTGCAATAGGCCATTCCACTCACCTCTTGAGGGAATAGTCATTGATTGTCTTCACCATTTGCCATTTTTCTTCCATTGTAAGAAGAGCTCTCCATTAGGGAACTCAAGAGCCCTCCCAAAGAGGAAGAGGGGACTCATAAATCCTCATTTTTCTTAACAATGTTTTTCCTACTAATCTATTGATCCATTGGTAGCATTATGTTGGTCATTGGTTTATTTTTATGGTTCTATGTTTTTCATGCTTTCTAACTTTTATTTCTTAGTTGTTTTAGTTTGTTTCTTTGTTTATTACATGTGTTTGACTTGTTTAACCCACTCACAAAATTATGTTTTGTCTAGTAGGCTTATCTAGACATGCAAGTGTTGTTGTTTTGCTCACCCAAGTGACAAAACCAACACAACATGTTGGCGACCATACTGGGGATCGGTATCAAATTCCACCCTATTTGAGCTTATAGAGCATTTCTTTTTAATCAATTTGTTTTGCAGGTACCAAAACCGGCCTAGCCCAACCTGCCAAAGGAAAAATTCAGAGCTGGGGACAAAGTATTTCACTAAACAATTTCTTCCCCGACGCGTGACAGGAAGTGTGCAGATTTTCCTTCCCACAGACGTGCACTGTGTGCACCGTGTGTACCACATACTTCTTTGCACTGCGCATTGTGCGCCCACTGCACACCTGTCAGAGTTGTAACCTACACATATCTCTAGTTTTTCAAAATTGTAAGGGTTTATGATGATTTGAAGGCCCCTAGCCTTCATATTTTTGCTTTCATGCACTTTGTAAGGAACATGCACTCCACTTAGAGTCATTTCCCATATGAAATGTTAGCTAACATAGGCACTTAGGGGGTAAAAAGAACCATATATTCTCTTCTTTTTCTTTGGTTGCCACATGGATGGCTTGTTTGGCTTGTAAAATTTTAAATTGAGGATATTGCTATCATACATAAATCACTTACATTGGGATTAGAAGTTAACTTTGACCCTTGAGTACGCTATTCTCTCGCACCCTAGTGTGATCTTGAGAATCAGAGAGGTGGTTAAAGGGACATTTCTTCTCCCTTAACAAAAATCTTTAGGAGAGGACAAAGCCCCCCTAGGGTTCCTCTTAGTTTTTTGAAATCATCTTAAAGTTGTAAGGGCCCATACATGCCCAGATGTTGCAAACTTATGATAGTTTCTTGAAAATGATTTCTTAGTTTACATCACAAATCTAGAGAAGTTTAATGATCAAAGTAACGGGCCCATACATGCCCACATGCTTGCAATTTAGGATAGTTTTCAAGATTTTTTAGTGTAAACAACATTTAGGGAGTTTAAAAGGATTTGTAAGGAATCATATGTCCACATGCTAGTTCTTCAGGTCTTTTAAAATTCCACAAGGCTGTACCAATGACACGTAGTAAGCTAGGTAACAAAGATTTGTAAGGACCACAGGAAGTCCACATGTTGCAATCTCACACCTAACTTATTAAAAACTTGACACACTTTCTCACTTACTTGCACACAAAGTCACTATCCACACACATAATTTCTATTTTGAATTGTGGAGGTTGAAGTACATTTTCTCCAAAGGAATTCCGAAACATCCCACTGCTTCTTTGGAAATTATCCACACCCATTAATTCAAACGAGATTGGTTCACACCTCCAATCTCTCAGCCCACCACATCTAAATTTTTTCTAAAAACTCACTAAGTTTTCCTCCACAGGAGATGCCAAAAGAATTTTTTTAGTCTAGGTAGGATCTCGGGGGTAGGCATCCAAATAACCCCCCGTTATCTGGTTCTCACATTTTCAAACATAGAAGTTGAGAAATAAAGAACTTTCAAAATCCTCCAAGTCAAGTGTTCCTACACGATAAGGCAGGGAGATACTCGTGAAGGGTTGAAGGCCGAGGTCTAGTTGTTCTACGCATCCCCCCTTGAGTCACCCAACTCTTGGAAGGGATCTAGCCCGTGACCCATTTCTGAGGCCCAAAATATAAATGTCACACTTTGACCGAAGTACCTAGTGACCAAAATTTAGGACATCTACCCAAGTGGTGATTGTGGGATGCAATCACACCTTGATCAGATTTTGTGTGACTATTGAGAAATATCGCCAACTCTTTCGGGATATGCACTCTCTACCCCTCATTACAAATGATTATTTCAACCTTCACTAGTTCCTCTTCCGGTGGCTTTAGACCCCACTGTTGAGTGCTCTTGGAAGGCCCATAGCTATTTGAGAGGAAGGACAATACATATTTTAGGAAAAGAGCATTTGTTTTTACTTGTTCCCCGACGCGGACAAAATCCACCTATCCACATGTTTGCTTATTTACAGTTGATTTATGTATGATGCTCATTTGATTACATGGAATTGTGAGTTGTACTATCTTGTGAAGGTCCAAATTATACAAAGCTCTTGTTCATTTATTGCTCCCTTGTCACCATTTGCACACATTCACTTTGCTATTTGGAAACCATAAGGGACTCACATAATCCCCGTTGTTCCAGAAGCTTGCAAAATCTTCCTCCTATTCTAGGAGGAGTCCCTAGTCTTGCCAACTCACTGGCTCAACCATCTCACACCCCTGTGAGTGCTACTATTTTGGGATCATATTTACTTGGTTCCAATTCCCAAGGCCATCCATCCACTAGTTCAACTTCACAAGGAGGTGGGGGGAAAAATTCGTCTCAAGGGAGAAGTACAACCCCACCAAATCTCTCTCAAGGGACAAGTCCACTACCTTCTCACACGATGGATGGAACTAATCCTCCACCAAATATCCCTATGCCATACTTGGCATCCTTTAACATTCATGAGTTAACCAAACTCACGATTGATCCCATCTTGCATGATCCCACTTGGCCCAATATGCCTACCAAACTACCTTCAGATATTCCAAAGTTTGAAGGAAAACCAGGGGATGACCCCGCCAACCATGTTATGACCTTCCACTTATGGTGCTCTTCAAACAACATCATGGATGATTCCATCTGCCTAAGGTTGTTTCAATGCACTCTCACTGGTTCCTCAACCAAATGGTATGTGGATGAAAAATCAGGGTTCCATGGGACTTTTGAATCATTGGCCAAAGCCTTTTTGTCCTTTTTCCAACTAGTTCATCATGATACTGGATTAGAACTTCTCTCGGAGTTCAAATAGACTACTGTTATCCATATAGTCGATCACATCCATGAATGGCGTCGACGTCGTAGTTTGTGTAAAGCGGAAACCACCAAAGAACAACGTCTTGATTGGTTTCTCAAATCACTTGTCTTTGTTATTCCCAAGGATGTAGCATCCACCTTCCCTAAGACAGAGGAGGAGGCCATAAAAAAGGCTCAACAATTTGACCTCATCTATGCTCAATCAAATTACTTATACACAATATTGTCTAATGCACCTAGACCCATACCATTTGGCCAGGACAAACCTGGGATGTCCCACGTTGCGGATGGGTTGATTGGTTCCATGACGCACCAAAAACCTTACAACCAACCACCACCTATTTATGGTGCACCTCAATATCCGCAACCCTATGGAGGGCCATCTTATTACCCTCCTCCCACTTACCAACAACCATACCTTGTTGCTCTCCCTCCACCCATGGGTGGCCCTTCACCGGTACCCATTATGCGTCTGACCTCTCAACCAAGTTTAGGTTCACCTTCTACCTCCGCATACAACCTGGGCACTAGTGAAAGTGATTCACCTTCCTATACGCCCTATGGATCATTTCCACAAAACAATCCATATTTTCCATTTCCTGGTCCTCCACAACTGGTTTCTCCTCCACCCTAACAACCACATGCTGATGTTAACTTTGTTCATCCCTCTCCCATTCAACAACTTCATACTTTTGAACAGTTGAATGCATAAAATATGACCCATCAATAGAATAACGCTAAGAAGAAAGGGAAAGATCGAAACAATAATAACCCAGGACTAGGCGAAAATAACCCCCAACAAAACCACCCCGTTGGGGAAAACCAGAACCACCAAGGGGACAATAACAACAAACTACAAGGGAAGAACAACAACAATCTCAAGACGAACTTCCCTTACGCTCTTTGTGGTGAGTATAGACCTTATACTCACCATTGTCCCCAAATTGTCAACTTCAAATGGATGAAAGAATCCATGAGCGCTCCACGTCCTCCAACACCACCTACCCCTTAACAAGCCCCAAAATAGTACTTGCAACAACCCCCTGACCATGTTGCAAAACCCTATTCCACACCAAGGTGTGATGAATACCCAATAGGAGGTACACCTTGCCCCTCCCCAAATGGGGCAGTATAAAAACCCAAGACCCATGCACCCTGGAAATATGACCGATCACAATATCCTCCTGACCAACGAAGATAATATTCTTCTAAAAACACACGGTCATCAATATGCACACCTTCTTACTCTATCCCAACCACCTCCAAAGCATCTCCAACTATAGTCGAACAACCCTTGATGATTCCACGCCCTAACACTGAACCAAACCTTTGTATACCTCGCATTCCATTACGACGGAATGTCAATAACCCTCATGCTAGGGGGGCACACAATTATAGTCTGGTCGATGAATTATCAATGTCTCTTGCAGCGATTTATGTATTGGAGGTCCTCCAAACTTGTTCAACTCAATGAAAATATTTTCTTTCCGCCTTGGGGGTCTTCGACCCAGCAGACACTAGACTCATCACCTTTGATCTATATAGTGGAGAACCACGCCTCCCCACTCTGTGTGTGCAGTGTGTGCGGGCTAACAAAGCCCTCATAGAGCACAATGCGCCAAGTGCGCAAATGTGTACGAGAAAATCCGCGCACTTATATGAACACCGCATTTATGGATCTTGTCAGCCCCTCAACCACTTACGGACCAACTCCCAACACAATTTGACCTTCATATCTAAGGGAAATTTGAATGAGGGGTTGGTCAAGGACTAGAGGGTGCCCTAAAAGGTCCCTTGTTCACACCAAGAACCAATTACATTTTGCCTTGAAGAAATGCTATAAATAAGAGCCATGGGTGCACTAAGAAACCAATATCTTCATAGTATTGTTATGCTGGAAGAATTCTCCCTTGAGAATCCTCTTTTCTCTTTGGAGCTTGTTATCGCACAATTTGTAGCTAGAATAAAGGCTATGAGATGGAAGGCCAAATTGGCGTAACAAGAACCGATTCCACCCAATGTCACTACGATGGGGAGGTTCTTTCTTTTTAGGGAGGTAAGGCCCAGGGGAGACGTCCCTGGTGACCTGGGGATTTGAAAGGGCAAAGGTTAATAGAATAAGATAAGTTTCCCCCCTTTCACAGATCACCACCAAGCAGTTAGTCCAACTTTATAGCCACTAAAGATAACTGGAAGCAATAACCAAGTAGAATCACTGCCCAAGAACAAAGCAACAATAAACTGATATATGCAACCTTTGGTTAGTACTTCATATCAATCAAGAACTATCTGATGAACTTATAAGCAATTTGAATATGAATATTGACGGAGTCAATGTTTATCAATAGCAATAAAAAATCATATCACTTCATCAATAATTATTAAAATGACGTGGCATTCAATGTAATAAACCAACACTTCAATTAACTTATGCCTAAATCACCATTCAATTGCTCAAAAGACAAAACATTGCTGCAATAAAGATGTAATAACCAATGATGACGTCGACAACTAGGGTTAGTAGGGTTAGCTAGAGTTAGGGTTAGTGTAGTTAGGGTTTAATATTTCAAAGGGTTTAAGAGTTGTTTGACCAATTTCACTTCAACGTTGGAGGACTTCTAGATCAGTGCCTTAGGTTTTAATGGAGTCATAAGTGAAGGACGCACAGGTTGAAGGGGGCAAGATTTCAAGGACTAGAGGGAATTTTTTTGAGGTGCTGCTAAAGTAGGGCCTCAAAATCAGAACCCTAGGGGAGAGAGGCTCACTCCGGTGTTGCTAAAGCAATGCCTTGTGCTCTCTCCTCCTTCACAGGAAATGTCTAGCTCAATAATAACAAAATATAACCAAAACATAAGGATTTGAAGAGGGAGGTGTTGTTACAGCAAGGCCTTTCAACAAACCCTAGAAAGAGTATGACCCTAGTGTAGTAAACCTAGGCCAGGGACGTCTCACTCTTCTTGGCTTAAAAAAAAATAGTACGACTAGCAATAAGTGAAGAGAAGAAGAGGGTGTAGCTATGGCTAGGCTCTCTTTTCTCTATCAATGGCTGAAAATCTCTCTATTAGGGGACATGAGACAATGACCTACTTGTGTGCTTATCACCTAGGGTTTTGTTAAGAAATAATCATAAATACATGCAAGAAATTAAACTACAACCATTCATTCAAGAAGTTTTGCAGAAAAATACTTACAATTCACCAAGAAATAAATGTGCAAAACCTAGTTGTAACACCTTCCTTCAAGAGAGAAACCAAAATATGCCAAAATAGCCTTCCTTCAACAAGTGCGCATCACTAAATCATCCAATAACCCAAGATAGGGTGCCAATTTCAGACCTCACTCTTGAGTGAGTAAGTTGTGATGAAAAAATGAGAGTGAAAATCTCTCATTTATACAAAACCTTGACCTAATTTTACATTTTAGGTCAGGTAAAAGGTCGACAAGGCCAAATTATCAAAATCATACTGTTTTACATTAAATTGTCAAATAAAAACCCTAAATAAGCAGAAAAGAGAGTAAAATCCTCTCTAAGGGAGGCACTAGCCCTTTCTAGGGAAAATGAAACATCCTGGAGCAAAACGTTAGCCCTCCAGGGGCTTCTCCAACATGCCATACGTGCCACTGCTGCCCAGTCTGCCTCCAAAGATGTCCAATAGGCTGGATGATGTCATGGTCATCAAAGGTGATGTCCCAGGCCTTCCAAGGCCAATGTCTTAGTGAAAAGGGCTCATCCCCCTAGGCTAAGCTATGTCGGGGTGCCTCTGGTGGAACACCCTCTTCTTCTCTAGTGCAAAGACTCTGATAAACCTTTGTCCTGTCTCTGCCCCCTGATGGGGTCTCAACATCCATCTGGTGGGATCTTCAGCCCCATGGAGGTTCTAACTGATCATCTCCCCATGTGTATCGGTCCAAATGGTAC
>ML778892.1:495310-527269 GCA_009831015.1 Picea engelmannii
ACGCCCTCCATGGGCTCATCAGTCACAGGGATCATGGCAATGTCAATCACATTTCATCATTAATATTATTAAACACATGCATAAAATCCCTAATACATCAATCAATAGCTCAAAGACGTTACACAAGCCTGCAATACAAGTCCGGGGAAAAGGACAAGGCTCCCTATTGGGCTAGTGTCCATAGAAAAAGGCAAGTTCCCATAAAGACCTCTTCCAAGCCATGTAAGTGGGTGGTGTGGTCAGGGGATTTCCAAGCATGTGGGTGCAATGATGGCTAAGGGTGCAAAGATGTTACCTGTGGGTGCCTTTGTAGAAGGCGAGATGTCCCTGTCATGGATGCATTTTTTCCAAGCCCATTCTTGCCTTTATTCTTTTTATTTTTCTATTTGCTTTTTTGTTCAAAATCTAATCAGGGGACATTGCCTTGGCATGGTGACCAGAGTTGACAACGTTAACCACAAGTACTTTCACAGAGATGAGAAGGCTAGCTCATGATGAGACCCCCTTTCCCTTGGCCACGCAACCAAGAGTCACTGCCCTGGTGTGGTAACCAGCTGGTGGTAATGTCATACTGCTATGTACCCATGGATCTAATAGGCTGGCTCATGACGAGACCCCCTATCCTCTGATTAGGTCTTGTTTTATTATTTTTTTGGGTCCCTCTTGTTTCTTGCTGAGAAGATTTTTATTGCTTTATTAGGGATCCTTGGGCGAAGCATCTCGAGGTTCATTTTTTAGGCTTTTATGTTTTACCAGCTTGCTTTACCTTCTGGGCCTTTAGCCCCTTCTTCCCACAAGGTAAGGTATTGTCCTGAAATAGGTCAACCCAATGCTTGGACAAGGGGAATGGGATAGGTGAGCGGGAAACAAGATGTAAGAGTCCTTCTATGATGGGAGTGGATGATGACTTTTTAGAAATCCCCATAGTGGCGAACCAAAACCTACAGACATAGGCTTGCTAGGGCACCCTGTCAATCCCCCAAAACATGGTCAAGTGAGAAAATGTAAGATCCAAGAAATTGTTAGAGATAAGAGGAATCAGATGCATATATTTAAAGGTGTCAATGATCAAAAGTGACACATACCATGATACCTGGACCAATTACCTCATGGAGCAAGAACCTTTCCTGATACAGGACCAATCCGATGGTGATGGATGTTGCTGGTGCTGTCAAGACAAAAATGATGGGAGAAAAAGATGGGCCCTCCAGGGCCATGCTCAGGTCAATCCTTCTCTTGGTACTCCATGTCTAGGACCTGTGGGCCTTGAGACATAATCTCCTAGTTATCCCTAAAAAGTGGGGATAACAGAGCCTTCAAGCATCATTGCAATAGGCCATTCCACTCACCTCTTGGGGGAATATGCATTGATTGTCTTCACCATTTGCCATTTTTCTTCCATTGTAAGAAGAGCTCTCCATTAGGGAACTCAAGAGGCCTCCCAAGGAGGAACAGGGGACTCATAAGTCCTCATTTTTATCTACGGTGTTTTGCCTACTAATCTATTGATCCATTGGAGGCATTATGTTGGTAATTGGTTGATTTTTATGGTTCTATGTTTCTCATGCTTTCGAACTTTTATTTCTTAGTTGTTTTAGTTTGTTTCTTTGTTTATTACATGTGTTTGGCTTGTTTAACCCACTCACAAAATTATGTCTTGTCTAGCAGGATCATCTAGACATGCAAGTGTTGTTGTTATGCTCACCCAAGTGACAAAACCAACACAACATGTTGGTGACCAAACTAGGGATCGATATCAAATTCCACCCTATTTGAGCTTAGAGAGCACTTATTTTTAATCAATTTGTCTTGTAGGTACCAAAACCAACCTAGCCCAACCTGCCAAAGGCAAAATTTAGAGCCGGGGAAGGAGTATTTCACTCAAAAATTTACCCCCTAACGCGTGACAGGAAGGGCGTGGATTTTCCAGCCCACTGTGTGCCCCACATACTTCTTTGCACTGCACATTGTGTGCTCACTACGCACCTGTCAGAGTTGTAACCCACACATATCTTTAGGTTTTCAAAATTGTAAGGGTTTTTATGATGCTTTGAAGGCCCCTAACCTTCATATTTTTGCTTTCATGCACTTTGTAAGGCACATGCACTCCACTTAGAGTCCTTTCCCATATGAAAGGTTAGCTAACATAGGCACATAGGGGGTAAAATGAACCATATATTCTCCTCTTTTTCTTTGGTTGCCACATGGATGGCTTGTTTGGCTTGTAAAATTTTAAGTTGAGGATATTGCTATCATACATAAATCACTTACATTGGGACTAGAAGTTAACTTGACCGTTGAGTATGCTCTTCTCTCGCACCCTAGTGTGATCTTGAGAATCAAAAAGGTGGTTAAAGGGACATTTCATCTCCCTTAACAAAAATATTTAGGAGAGGACAAAGCCCCCCTAGGGTTCCTCTTAGTTTTTTGAAATCATCTTAAAGTTGTAAGGTCCCATACATGCCCACATGTTGCAAACTTAGGATAGTTTCTTGAAATTTATTTCTTAGTTTCCATCACAAATCTAGGGAAGTTTAAAGATAAAAGTAACGGGCCCATACATACCCACATGCTTGCAATCTATGATAGTTTTCAAGCTTTCTTAGTGTAAACAACATTTAGGGAGTTTAAAAGGATTTGTAAGGACCCATATGTCCACATGCTAGTTCTTTAGGGATTTTAAAATTCCACAAGGTTGTACCAATGAGACGTAGTAAGCTAGGTACCAAAGATTTATAAGAACCACAAGAAGTCCACTTGTTGCAATCTCACACCTAACATATTAAAAACTTGACACACTTTCTCACTTACTTGCACACAAAGTTACTATCCACACACATAATTTCTATTTTGAATTGTGGAGGTTGAAGTACGTTTTCTCCAAAGGAATTCCGAAACATCCCACTACTTCTTTGGAAATTATCCACACCCATTAATTCAAAGGAGATTGGTTCACACCCCCAATCTCTCAGCGCACCACATCTATTTTTTTTCTAAAAACTCACTAAGTTTTCCTCCACAGGAGATGCCAAAAGAAGTTTTTTAGTCTAGGTAGGATCTCAGGGGTAGGCATCCAAATAACTCCCCGTTATCTGGTTCTCACATTTTCAAACATAGAAGTTGAGAAATAGAGAACTTTCAAAATCCTCCAAGTCAAGTGTTCCTACACCATAAGGCAGGGAGATACTTGTGAAGGGTTGAAGGCCGAGGTCCGGTTGTTCTACGCATACCCCTTGAGTCACCCAACTCTTAGAAGGAATCTAGCCCGTGACCCATTTCTAAAGCCGAAAATATAAATGTCGCACTTTCATCGAAGTACCTAGTGACCAAAATTTAGGACATCTACCCAGGTGGCGATTGTGGGCTGCAATCGCACCTTGATCATATTTTGTGTGGCTATTGGGAAATATTGCCATCTCTTTTGGGATATGTACCCTCTACCCCTCATTATAAATGATTATTTCAACCTTCACTAGTTCCTCTTCCGATGGATTTATACCCCACTGTTGAGTGCTCTTGGAAGGCCTAGTGCTATTTGAGAGGAAGGACGATACATGTTTTAGGAAAAGAGAATTTGTTTCTACTTGTTCCCCCATGCAAACAAAATCTGTTGAAATAATGTAACTGCAAAGTGTATTCTAATTATTATTGTTGTATTATTCATTAGATCAATCCCCTATTGCGGAATGATCATGTCGGCTACTGTAAAATACCAAATCCCCTTTTGCGGATTGGTCAAAACGTAATTGTAATAGGCATAATAAGAAGTCGGCCCCAAAATATATTAAAGAGGCCCTAGAATATATTAAAGGTGGTTATAACCACCCAGATTAAGAAGTCGTCCCTGCCAGTGAAAAGACACGTCCACACTTGCCAGAGTTGTATAAATAAGGAGGCTAGCACCTCACTTAGACACACACTCACTTGTTCATTTAGACGCAAGTTTCGGAGCCGCAGTTGGAGAAGAGGGAGAGAGAGAGAGGCACATTCTTGGGAGAGGACTTTCTGTATTTGTTTGAGTTATCTCTTGGCATTGTATTGGCTATCTATAATAAGGACGTTTTGTTGGGTTTTCTCCCCCATGAGGGTTTCCCAGGATAAATGGTGTGTCTCTTGTGATCGTGTATTTCTTAGTGATCCTATCTTATGCTATTGTTATCTAGTGAAATGCAAAGAACTCTAATAATATCTTAAACCTTAACATGATATCAGAGCTAAGCTGAAGAGAGCATCTTTCACAAGAGAAAGTGAAAAACGTCACTGTTGTTGTACATGCAAATTAGGGCTTTTTGTTGGTAAAGTATTTCAGCCCCAAAACCATCTAGAAAAGTGTGCCCTTCCTCAAGGATCACTTTGGCATCCTTAGCGCAACTTTTCAGTGGCTAGATCTCCCGAAAAGTGAAACCCTAGTTTTCACCGGTACCAGAAAACCAGAAGTACCAGAAAACTAGAAGTACTAGAAAACCAAAAGCACCAGTCCAAAAATCCACTGGTCAAGTTTGAGGGGGTAAAAGTTGGATTTTCAAAAATCTGACTGCACTAGCTTACTCGCCTAAGCTAAGCGCATCTATCCCCTAGATCAGAATTTCAAAATTTGAAGTTTGAAAAATTAGGGTTGTCTCATAAAAACCTAAGTTGCAGTTGCAGTTGAATCCGTAGTACCAGTTGCAGTCACCCTTGAAGTTCTTAAAGAGTTGGTGATCATTACCGCTGCTACCAGATGGTGCCTCTACCTACAAGTGCCGTCAGAGGTATGTACTCACACATGTTTAAATGATTAATCTTTAAAGGGTATTTGCAGGAGAAGGGATTTCTTGACATAGATCCAGAAGGATCTCAATATCCAACACATTTAGAGGAATGATGCAACCTAGGTGTGATTATTCTGATATGCATCTTTTTGTTATGACATTATTTTGATCAGTGTTGCATGACCATCATTCTAACCTTTGATCAAAATCTGAGTCAAGGTATTAGATGGATTAAAAGTTGAGATCATAGAGTTTATCCTCTAACCCAACCTTCTGTCAAGATAGCGTATTGTCTTAGTACAAAAGACAGGTTGAATAAAGCACTCGTCATCTTGAGTGAAGGAGACTTGGAAGAAAAGCAAGCACTCATTCTTGAGGACAAGGCTCCAGGTCCCAGGTTTGATTAATCAAGTTGATAAGATTCAAAGTTACACATGACAAGTTGAGATAACATTCTTTGAAAAGTATTATACTTGGTAGCATGTGAGCATATAGAGGTAAATGCTTAATGTAATCATTTTCCTGATACAACTAACACCTCCTCTAGGAGAAACCTCATGTGTTAGTTCGAGGTTGCCATGGAGGAATGCTTGATCACAACACTATAAGAGTGTTGACCTCATTTAGTATTGTATCTCTTACCTTTAATATTTGCTTCATACAAATTACAAGTGATAGCTCTAAAGGAGCTACTGTGATGATTGTTTGTGCTATTGCTTTATCTACTATTATCAAAACGATATTATTCTTGCTTGTTGTTTTGTTGACCTCATTCCAGGTCATAGGTGATAACCCCGAGGAAGCTATAGTGAAGGTTGCAGAAGGCAACATATTAAATGAGACATGAAGCAAACTATGTACATGACCATATACACTCATGTACCAAAGAAGATGAAGAAGAAGCTATCTCTTGAGATTTAGAGTATCTCATATGAAGATTGATTGAAAGGAGCAGAAGGCTCCAAAAAGGACCGAACATTAGAACGGGAAGAAGAACTCGTTTGAAGCCTGAATTTGTCTTTCACATCTAGACTTGGTATTCAACACCAAATATACCCTGTAAGAGTTGATGAAGTCCTTTTAGACTCAGAAGAAATTGAGAGAAAGCCTGATCTCAGAAAGGATCAGATGAAGAGACAACTTCCAGGACTGGAAGACATATGTCATGAGAAGACTAGATCGTAACTTCAAAGACTCCTAGGAGATATGAAATCTCCAGGATGATTCACTTGTTTTAGTGACAAAGAAGGAAGCCAGTCAGAAAGACTAGGATATGGATTCTTCCGTGAGAAGATAAGTTAGTATTGACTTCCAATATTGATCTATATAGATCAAACATGTTGCAGATGTACAAAGCCTGATGTATGTCCAGAGGATTCTCCCAGCAAAAGGGAGAAGACTACGACGAGACACTTATTGAATAAATAGTTCCAGTACTTATGAAGACAACCAAAAAAACCATGATTCATATATAGTATGAGATGCAAGGGGAGCAATCCCCATATTTAAAAATTGAGTGGCAGTTGGTGCAAGACATTAGTTGGGTCATGGAGACATGACTACAATGACTATGATAGTGTTACCCCCATGAAATAAGAAGAGCTATCCTCAGTATCAGTTATTGAGCCACTCTCAGTTTCAGATGAAACTGTTGCCATGATAGAATAAGAGGAGTTACTCTCAGATTTTAGCAGCCATAGTGAGAATGAAGCAGTCATTCTCAGCCTCAAAGAAGCTGCAGGTGCAGAGTCCTAGATTCCAGAAGGAATAGTTGAAGAAAAGAGTAGAGGACATACTCCAAGATAGTGAGACAGATAGTGCCTTGCAGAAAGCACATAGATCTAGCACATGATTTTGCAGATTGAGTTGCAACTGAGCAAGTGTACGATATTGGTACAATGTAATGAGAAAAAATGATTTGAAGATTGAAGATAGAAAGACTCATGTCTACCAGTTGAAGAAGGATATGTACCTGTTGAAGCAAACTCCTAGAGCTTGATATGACATGATAGACAGTTTTCTGACGAGCTTGGGCTTTACCAAGAGTAAAGCAGATTCTAACCTCTAATTCAAGGTTATGAACAATGAGCCGATGATGTTGTTGTTGTATGTGGATGACTTATTCTTAACTGGAGAAGAAAAGCTCATCACCGAATGTAAAAAAGAAGCTCGCTTCAGAATTTGAGATCAAAGACCTTGGCCTAATGCATTATTTCTTAGGTCTTGAGGTATGGCAGAGTCCAGAGAGAATCTTCCTTAACCAAGGGAAGTATGCAGTCGAAATCCTGAAGAGATTCGACATGTTGGACTACAAGTCCATGAATACACCCATGGAAGTGAAGCTGGAGCTACTGGTCATCACTTCGTCATAATTGATTGATGCCACACTATATAGACAGATCATTGGATCACTCATGTCCCTGACCAACACCATACCAAATATCTATTTTTCCGTGAACACCTTGAGTCAGTTTCTGGTAGAACCCAGACATGTTCACCTAGTTTTTGCAAAACATGTGATGAGGTACCTTAAGGGTACATTAGATTGTGGTCTCAACTATGATGGAGATCATGATTCCACACTGAGTGGGTACACTGATTCAAATTGGGCTGGAAGTGTCTCTAACAGGAAGAGCACTTCAATATGTTGTTTCAGTTTGGGATCAACCATGATCTCATGGCATAGTAGGAAGAAATCCAACATTGATCTTAGTACGACGGAAGCATAATACATTGTTGCGTGTTCTGCCAGCTGCGAAGCTATATGGCTTCATAAGTTATTGACTGGTCTATTCGACCTAGAGATGGAAGCAACCACGATCCTATGTGACAACCAGAGCTGCATAAAGATGACAAAGAATCCTATATCTCATGACAATTTGAAGCACATAGAGATCCGATATCATTACATCTGTGACATGGTGCAGAGGGGAGCCATAAAGCTCCAATATGTTAGCACGGATGAACAGGTTGTCGATGTGTTGACCAAGCCTCTATCTCGTGTAAAGTTTGAGCACTTTTGAGATAATCTTGGTATAGTCTGAAAGGACCTCCCTCGAAAGGGGGAGTAGTATTGTGTTGAGATATGCCTAGTACTGTGCTTCTAGCTTAATTGTTGTGACGTAAATCCAATCTAGTATTGAGTTGAGATATGCCTAGTACTGTGCTTCCAACTTAATTGCTGTGACGTAAAGCCAGTCTAGTATTGTGTTGAGATATGCCTAGCACTATGCTTTCAGCTTAATTGCTGTGACGTAAAGCCAATCTAGTATTATTTTGATATATGCATAGCACTGTGCTTCCAACTTAATTGTTGTGGCATAAAGTCGGTCTAGTATTGTGTTGAGATATGCCTAGCACTGTGCTTCTAGCTTAATTGTTGTGACATAAAGCCAGTCTAGTACTGTGCTTCCATCTTAATTGTTGTGACGTAAAGCCAACCTAGTACTGAGCTTCCAGCTTAATTGTTGTGACGTAAAGCCAGTCTAGTAATGCGATTCCAACTTAATTGCTGTGACGTAAATCCAACCTAGTACTGAGCTTCCAGCTTAATTGTTGTGACATAAAACCAGTCTAGTAGTGTGATTCCAACTTAATTATTGTGTTGTGATTCCAGCTTAATTGCTGTGGTGTTTCCAGCTTAATTGTTGTGGTGTTTCCATCTTAATTATTGTGTGGTGTTTTCCAGCTTAATTGTTGTGGTGTTTCCATCTTAATTATTGTGTGGTGTTTTCCAGCTTAATTGTTGTGTGGTGTGCCAACTTAATTGATGTGATGATGTGCCAAATTAAGTGTTGTGATGACAACCTTGTGCTGATGACATGCCAGCCTCGTGCTGTGATGATGTGTTGCCAGCCTCATGCTGTGATGATGTGTTTCCAGCCTCGTGCTATGATGCCAACCTTTGTGCTGTGATATTGTTGCTTTTGATGTTGTATCAACCTTGTGTTGTTATTGATGATGAGGATGTATTAGTGTTATACTAATCCATGTTGATGCAGTTGATGATGATGATGCCACTTCAGCCTCTTGCTGAAGATGATGATGCCACTTCAGCTCCTGAGTCCTTGCTGAAGATGATGATGATGATATTATTTCATCTTTAATGCTGAAGATGATGATGATGTTACCTTAGCCTCATGTCGATGAGGATAATGATGTTACTCCAGCTCCATGCTATGTTGATGATGCTCCAGCCTCTATGTTGTGTTGATGATGCTCTAGCCTCTATGTTTTGTTGATGATGAGAAAAAACTTCCGATGATTTATAGATATGCCAGTCAGTGTTCCAAGATGATATTGATGATGATGTCCTCTCACCCACCTGATGTTGTTGATGATGTTGTCCTCTCTCTCGCCTAATGCTGTTGTAGAATACCCTTGTTGTTAAGGGGGAGTGTTGAAATAATGTAACTGCAAAGTGTATTCTAATTATTTTTTTTGTATTATTCATTAGATCAATCCCCTATTGCAGATTGATCATGTCGGCTATTGTAAAAGACCAAATCCCCTTTTGGGGATTGGTCAAAACGTAATTGTAATAGGCAGAATAATAAGTCGGCCCCAAAATATATTAAAGAGGCCCCAAAATATATTAAAGGTGGTTATAACCACCCAGATTGAGAAGTTGGCCCTGCCAGTGAAAAGACACCTCCACACATGCCATAGTTGTATAAATAAGGAGGCTAGCACCTCACTTAGAAACATAGTCACTTGTTCATTGAGAAGCAAGTTTCGAAGCTACAGTTGGAGAAGAGAGAGAGAGAGAGAGAGAGAGAGAGAGAGAGAGAGAGAGAGAGAGAGGCACATTCTTGGGAGAGAACTTTCTGTATTTGTTTGAGTAATCTCTTGGCATTGTATTGGCTATCTATAATAAGGAAGTTTTGTTGGTTTTTCTCCCCCATGAGGGTTTTCCAGGATAAATGATGTGTCTCTTGTGATTGTGTATTTCTTAGTGATATTATATTATGCTATTGTTATCTAGTGAAATGCAAAGAACTCTAATAATAGCTTAAACCTTAACAAAATCCACCTATCCACATGTTTGCTTATTTACAGTTGATTTATGTATGATGCTCATTTGATTACATGAAATTGTGAGTTGTACTATCTTGTGAAGGTCCAAATTATACAAAGATCTTGTTCATTTATTGCTCCCTTGTCACCATTTGCACACATTTACTTTGCTAGTTGGAAACCATAGGGGACCCACAAAATCCCCTTCGTTCCAGATGCTTGCAAAATATTCCTCCTATTCTAGGAGGAGTCCCTAGTCTTGCCAAATCACCAGGTCAACCATTTCACACCCCTGTGGGTGCTACTATTTTGGGATCAAATTTACTTGGTTCCACTTTTCTTGGGTCCAAATCCCAAGGCCATCCATCCACTAGTTCTTCTTCACAAGGAGGTGGGGGGAAAAATTGTTCTCAAGGGAGAAGTACAACCCCACCAAATCTCTCTCAAGGGACAGGTCCACTACCTGCTCACATGATGGTTGGAACTAATCATCCGCCAAATCTCCCTATGACATACTTGGCATCCGTTAACATTCATGATTTAACCAAACTCACGAATGATCTAATCTTGTATGATCCCACTTGGCCCAATATGCCTACCAAACTACCTTCAGATATTCCAAAGTTTGAAAGAAAACCAGGGGATGACACCACCAAACATGTTATGACCTTCCACTTATGGTGCTCTTCAAACAACATCATGGATGATTCCATCCACCTAAGTTTTTTTCAATTCACTCTCACTGGTTCCTCAGCCAAATGTTAAGTGGACGAAAAATCAGGGTCCCGTGGGACTTTTGAATCATTGGCCAAAGCCTTTTTCTCCTTTTTCCAACTACCAGTTCGTCATGATATTGTCTTAGAACTTCTCTCGGAGTTAAAACATACTATTGTTATCCATATATCTGATCACATCCATGAATGGTGTCGGCGTCATAGTTTGTGTAAAGCAGAAACCACCAAAGAACAACGTCTTAATTGGTTTCTCAAATCACTTGTCTCTGTTATTTCCAAGGACGTAGCATCCACCTTCCCTCAGACAGAGGAGGAGGCCATCAACAAGGCTCAACATTTTGACCTCATCTATGCTCAATCAAGTTACTTATACAGAGTATTTCTTGATGCACCTAGACCCATACCATTTGGCTAGGCCAAGCCTGGGATGTCCCATGTTGTGGATGGGTTGATTGGTTCCATGACGTACCAACAACCTTACAACCAAGCGCCACCTATTTATGGTGCACCTCAATATCCGCAACCCTATGGAGGGCCATATTATTACCCTCCTCCCACTTACCAACAACCATATACTGTTGCTCCCCCTCCACCCATGGGTGGCCCTTCACTGCTACCCATTATGCGTCCGACCTCTCAACGAAAATATTTGATTTCCGCCTTGGGGGCCGTCGACCCAAAAAACACTAGACTCACCCCCTTTTATCTAGATAGTGGAGAACCACGCCTCCCCACCCTGTGTGTGTAGTGTGCATGGGTTAACAAATCCCTTAGAGCACACAATGTGCCAAGTGCACCACTGTGTACAAGAAAATCCGTGCACTTCTATGAACGACACATTTATGGATCTTGTTGACCCCTCAACCACTTATGGACCAACTCCCAACACGATTTGACCTTCATATCTGAGGGAAATTCGAATGGGGGGTTGGTGAAGGACTAGGGGGTGCCCGAAAAGGCCCCTTGTTCACACCAAGAACCAATTACATTTTTCCTTGAATAAATTCTATAAATAAGAGCCATGGGTGCACTAAGAAACCAAGATCTTCATAGTATTGTTATGCTGCAAGAATTCTCCCTTGAGAATCCTCTTTTCTCTTTGGAGCCTTCAAGCATCATTGCAACAAGCCATTCCACTCACCTCTTGAGGGATCCATTGTAAGAAGATCTCTCCATTAGGGAACTCAAGAGCCCCCCCAAGGAGGAAGAGGGACTCATAAGTCCTCATTTTTCTCTACGTCATTTTGCCTACTATTCTATTGATCCATTGGTAGCATTATGTTGGTCATTGGTTGATTTTTATGGTTTTATGTTTCTCATGCTTTCTAAATTTTATTTCTTAGTTGTTTTAGTTTGTTTCTTTGTTTATTACATGTGTTTGGCTTGTTTATCCCACTCACAAAATTATGTCTTGTCTAGCAGGCTCATCTAGACATGCAAGTGTTGTTGTTTTTCTCACCCAAGTGACAAAACCAACACAACATGTTGGCGACCATACTGGAGATTAGTATCAAATTCCACCCTATTTGAGCTTAGAGAGCACTTCTTTTTAATCAATTTGTCTTGCAGGTACCAAAACCAGCCTAGCCCAACTTGCCAAAGGCAAAATTCAGAGCCGGGGTAGCTTGGGGAAGGAGTAATTCACTCAAAAAATTCTCCCCCAACGCGTGATAGGAAGTGCGGGGATTTTCCTACCCACAGATGCGCACTGTGCGCGCCACATACTTCTTTGCGCTGCACATTGTGCGCCCACTGTGCACCTATCAGAGTTGTAACCTAAACATATCTCCATTTTTTCAAAATTGTAAGGGTTTTTATGATGGTTTGAAGGCCCCTGGCCTTCATATTTTTGCTTTCATGCACTTTGTAAGGCGCATGCACTCCACTTAGAGTCCTTTCCCATATGAAAGGTTAGTTAACATAGGCACTTAGGGGATAAAAAGAACCATATATTCTCCTCTTTTTCTTTGGTTGCCACATGGATGGCTTGCTTGGCTTGTAAAATTTTAAGTTAAGGATATTGCTATCATACATAAATCACTTACATTGGGACTAGAAGTTAACTTTGACCCTTGAGTATGCTCTTCTCTCGCACCCTAGTGTGATCTTGAGAATCAAAAAGGTGGTTAAAGGGACATTTCATCTCCTTTAACAAAAATATTTAGGAGAGGACAAAGCCCCCCTAGGGTTCCTCTTAGTTTTTAGAAATCATCTTAAAGTTGTAAGGGCCCATACATTCCCACATGTTGCAAACTTATGATAGTTTCTTGAAATTGATTTCTTAGTTTACATCACAAATCTAGGGAAGTTTAAAGATCAAAGTAATGGGCCCATACATGCCCACATGCTTGCAATCTAGGATAGTTTTCAAGATTTCTTAGTGTAAACAACATTTAGGGAGTTTAAAAGGATTTGTAAGGATCCATATGTCCACATGCTAGTTCTTTAGGACTTTTAAAATTCCACAAGGTTGTACCATTGACACGTAGTAAGCTAGGTAACAAAGATTTGCAAGGACCACAGGAAGTCCACATGTTGCAATGCCACACCTAACTTATTAAAAACTTGGCACACTTTCTCACTTATTTGCACACAAAGTCACTACCCACACACATAATTTCTATTTTGAATTGTGGAGGTTGAAGTACATTTTTTCCAAAGGAATTCCGAAACATCCCACTACTTATTTGGAAATTATCCACACCCATTAATTCAAACGAGATTGGTTCACACGCCCAATCTCTCAACCCACCACATCTAAATTTTTTCTAAAAACTCACTAAGTTTTCCTCCATAGGAGATGCCAAAAGAATTTTTTTATTCTAGGTAGGATCTCGGGGGTAGGCATCAAAATAACTCCTCGTTATCTGGTTCTCACATTTTCAAACATAGAAGTTGAGAAATTGGGAACTTTCAAAATTCTCCAAGTCAAGTGTTCCTACACCATAAGGCAGGGAGATACTTGTGAAGGGTTGAAGCCGAGGTCCGGTTGTTCTACGCATCTCCCCTTGAGTCACCCAACTCTTGGAAGGGATCTAGCCCGTGACCCATTTCTAAGGTCATAGATATAAATGTTGCACTTTGACCGAAGTACCTACTGACCAAAATTTAGGACATTTACGCAGGTTGCGATTGTGGGATGCAATCACACCTTGATAAGATTTTGTGTGACTATTGGGAAATATCGCCAGCACTTTTGGGATATGCACCCTCTGCCCCTCATTATAAATGATTATTTCAACCTTCCCTAGTTCCGTTTCTGGTGGCTTCAGACCCCATTGTTGAGTGCTCTTGGAAGGCCCAGTGTTATTTGAGAGGAAGGACAATACGTATTTTAGGAAAAGAACATTTATTTTTACTTGTTACCCCACGCATACAAAATCTACCTATCCACATCTTTGCTTATTTACAATTGATTTATGTATGATCATTTTTTTACATGCAATTGTGAGTTGTACTATCTTGTGAAGGTCCAAATTATACAAAGCTCTTGTTCAGTTATTGCTCCCTTGTCACCATTTGCACACATTCACTTTGCTAGTTGGAAACCATATGGGACCCACATAATCCCCGTCGTTCTAGACGCTTGCAAAATCTTCCTCCTATTATAGGAGGAGTCCCTAGTCTTTCCAACTCATCGACTCAACCATATCACAACCCCGTGAGTGATACTATTTTGGGATCGACTTTACTTGGTTCCACTTTGCTTGGGTCCAATTCCCAAGGCCATCCATCCACTAGTTCTCCTTCACAAGGAGGCGGGGGGAAAACTTCTTCTCAAGGTAGAGGTACAACCCCACCAAATCTCTATCAAGGGACAGGTCCACTACCTTCTTACATGATGGCTGGAACTAATCCTCCACCAAATATCCCTATGCCATGCTTGGCATCCCTTAATATTCATGATTTAACCAAACTCACGAATGATCTCATCTTGCATGATCCCACTTGGCCCAATATGCCTACCAAACTACCTTTAGATATTCCAAAGTTTGAAGGAAAACCAGGTATGACCCCGCCAACCATGTTATGACCTTCCACTTATGGTGCTCTTAAAACAACATCATGGATGATTCCATCCGCCTAAGGTTGTTTCAATGAAATCTCATAGGTTCCTCAACCAAATGGTATGTGGACGAAAAATTAGGGTCCCATGGGACTTTTGAATCATTGGCCAAAGCCTTTTTTTCCTTTTTCCAACTACCAGTTCATCATGATACTGGCTTAGAACTTCCCTTGGAGTTCAAACAAACTACTTCTATACATAAATCCAATCACATCCATGAATGGCGTCAACGTCATAGTTTGTGTAAAGCGGAAACCACCAAAGAACAACGTCTTGATTGGTTTCTCAAATCACTTGTCTCGGTTATTGCCAATGATGTAGCATCCACCTTCGCTCAGACAGAGTAGGAGGCCATCAACAAGGCTCGACAATTTGATCTTATCTATGCTCAATCAGTTTACTTATACACAATATTTCCTAATGCACCTAGACCCATACCATTTGGCCAGGCCAAACCTCGGATGTCACACACTGCGGATGGTTTGATTGGTTTCATGACGCACCAAAAAAATTACAACCAAGCGCCACCTATTTATGGTGCACCTCAATATCTGCAACCCTATGGAGGGCCATCTTATTACCCTCTTCCCACTTTCCAACAACCATATCCTGTTGCTCCCCGTCCACCCATGGGTGGCCCTTCACTGGTGCCCATTATGTGTCTGGACTTTCAACCAAGTTCAGGTTCACCTTCTACCTCCGCATACAACCTAGGCACTAGTGAAAATGCTTCACCTTCCTATATGCCCTATGGATCGTTTCCACAAAACAATCCATATTTTCCATTTCTTGGTCCTCCACAACTGGTTTATCCTCCACATGGACAACCACATGCCGACGTTAACTTTGTTCATCCCTCTCCCATTCAACAACTTCATACTTTTGAACAATTGAATGCAACAAATCTGATCCATCAACAGAAGAACACCAAAAAGAAAGGGAAAAACCGATACAATAATAACCCAGGACTAGGAGGAAATAACCCCCAACAAAACCACCTCATCGGGGGAAACCAGAACCGCCAAGGGGACAATAACAACAAACGACAAGGGAAGAACAACAACAATCTCAGGACGAACTTCCCTTATGCTCTTTGTGGTGAGTATAGACATTATACTCACCATTGTCCCCAAATTGTTGACTTCAAACAGATGAAAGAATCCATGAGCGCGCCACGTCCTCCAACACCGCCTTCCCCCTTAGCAGGTGCCAAAATAGTACTTGCAAAAACCACCCCCATCTGTGTTGCAAAACTCTATTCCACACCAAGGTGTGATGAATACCCAATATGAGGTAAACCCTTCCCCACCCAAAATGGGGTAGTATCAAAACCCAAGACCCATGCACCCTGGAAATCCAACCGATCACAATATCCTCCTCACCAATGAAGAGGAGATTCTTCTACAAACACGTGGTCATCAATATGGAACGCCTCCTGAATCTACCCCAACCACCTCCGAAGCGGCTCCAACTATAGTCGGACAACCCTTGATGATTACACGCCCTAACACTGAACCAAACTTTTGTATACCTCGCATTCCATTACGGCGGAATTTCAATAACCCTCATGTTAGGGCAGCACACAATTACAGTCTGGTCGACGAATTAGCACAGTCTCCTATAGCCATTTATGTATTGGAGGTCCTCCAAACTTTTCCAACTCAGTGGAAATATTTTCTTTTTGCCTTGGGGGTCGTTGACCTAGCACACACTAGACTCATCACCTTTGATCTAGATAGCGGAGAACCACGCCTCCCCACCCTGTGTGCGCAGTGTGCATGGGCTAACAAAGACCTCAGAGCGCACAATGTGCCAATTGCACCACTGTGTACGAGAAAATCCATGCACTTCTATGAACGACACATTTATGGATATTGTCGGCCCCTCAACCACTTATGGACCTGCTCCCAACACGATTTGACTTTCACATTTGAGGGAAATCCAAATGGTGGGCTGGTCAAGGACTAGAGGGTGCCCTAAAAGGCCCCTTGTTCACACCAAGAACCAATTACATTTTGCCTTGAAAAATGCTATAAATAAGAGCCATGGGTGCACTAAGAAACCAAGATATTCATAGTATTGTTATGCTGGAAGAATTCTCCCTTGAGATTCCTCTTTTATCTTTGGAGCCTTCAAGCATCGTTGCAATAGGCCATTCCACTCACCTCTTGAGGGAATAGGAATTGATTTTCTTCACCATTTTTAGAAGAGATCTATACTAGGGAACTCAAGAGCCCTCCCAAGGAGGAAGAGGGGACTCATAAGTCCTCATTTTTATCTATGGTGTTTTGTCTACTAATCTATTGATCCATTGGTAGCATTATGTTGGTCATTGGTTGATTTTTATGGTGCTATGTTTCTCATGATTTCTAACTTTTATTTCTTAGTTGTTTTAGTTTGTTTCTTTGTTTATTACATGTATTTGGCTTGTTTAACCCACTCACAAAATTATGCCTTGTCTAGCAGGCTCATCTAGACATGCAAGTGTTGTTGTTTTTCTCACCCAAGTGGCAAAACAAACACAATATGTTGGCGTCCATACTTGGGATCGGTATCAAATTCCACCCTATTTGAGCTTAGAGAGCACTTCTTTTTAATCAATTTGTCTTGAATGTACCAAAACCGACCTAGCCCAACCCGCCAAAGGCAAAATTCAGAGCCGGGGAAGGAGTATTTCACTAAAAAATTTCTCCCCCAATGCATAACAGGAAGCGCACGGATTTTCCTGCCCACAAAAGTGCATTGTGCATGCCACATCTTTCTTTGCACTGTGCATTGTGCATCCACTGCGCACCTATCAGAGTTGTAACCCACACATATCTCCAATTTTTCAAAATTGTAAGGGTTTTTATGATGATTTGAAGTCCCCTAGCCTTCATATTTTTGATTTCATGCACTTTGTAAGGCACAATCACTCCACTTGGTGTCCTTTCCCATATGAAAGTTTAGATAACATAGGCACTTAGGGGGTAAAAAGAACCATATATTGTCCTCTTTTTCTTTGGTTTCCACATGGATGGCTTGTTTTTCTTGTGAAATTTTAAGTTGAGGATATTGCTATCACACATAAATCACTTACATTGGGACTAGTAGTTAACTTTGACCCTTGAGTATGTTCTTCTCTCGCACCCTAGTGTGATATTGAGAATTAGAAAGGTGGTTAAAGGGACATTTCATCTCCCTTAAAAAAAATATTTAGGAGAGGACAAAGCTCCCCTAGGGTTCCTCTTAGTTTTTTGAAATCATCTTAAAGTTGTAAGGGCCCATACATTCCCACATGTTGCAAACTTAGGATAGTTTCTTGAAATTGATTTCTTAGTTTACATCATAAATTTAGGGAAGTTTAAAGATCAAAGTAACGGGCCCATACATGCCCAGATGCTTGCAATCTAGGATAGTTTTCAAGATTTCTTAGTGTAAACAACATTTAGGGAGTTTAAAGGGATTTGTAAGGACCCATATGTCCACATGCTAGTTCTTTAGGGCTTTTAAAATTCTACAATGTTGTACCAATGACACATAGTAAGCTAGGTAACAAAGATTTTTAAGGACCATAGGAAGTCCACATGTTGTAATCTCACACCTAACTTATTAAAAACTTGGCACACTTTCTCACTTACTTTCACACAAAGTCACTACCCACACACATAATTTCTATTTTGAATTGTGGAGGTTGAAGTACGTTTTCTCCAAAGGAATTCCGAAACATCCCACTACTTCTTTGGAAATTATCCACACCCATTAATTCAAACGAGATTGGTTCACACCCCCAATCTCTCATCCCACCACATCTAATTTTTTTCTAAAAACTCACTAAGTTTTCCTCCATAGGAGATGCCAAAATAAATGTTTTCGTCTAGGTAGGATCTTGGGGGTAGGCATCCAAATAACCCCTCGTTATCTAGTTCTCACATTTTCAAACATAGAAGTTGAGAAATAAGGAACTTTCAAAATCCTTCAAGTCAAGTGTTCCTACACCATAAGGCAGAGAGATACTCGTGAAGGGTTGAAGGCCAAGGTCTGGTTCTTCTGTGCATCCCCCTTTGAGTCACCCAACTCTTGAAAGGGATCTAGCCCGTGACCTATTTCTGAGGCTGCAAATATAAATGTCACACCTTGACCGAAGTACCTAGTGACCACAATTTAGGACATCTACCTAGGTGGTGATTGTGGGCTGCAATCTCACCTTGATTAGATTTTGTGTGGCTATTGGGAAATATCGCCAGCTCTTTCGAGATATGCACCCTCTACCCCTCATTATAAATGATTATTTTAACATTCACTAGTTCCTCTTCCAGTGGCTTCATACCCCACTGTTGAGTGATATTGGAAGGCCCAGTTCTATTTGAGAGGAAGGGCGATACATCTTTTAGGACAAGAGCATTTTTTTTACTTGTTCCCATGCGGAAAAAATCCACCTATCCACATGTTTTCTTATTTACAGTTAATTTATGTATGGTGCTAATTTGATTACATGCAATTGTGAGTTTTACTATCTTGTGAAGGTCCAAATTATACAAAGATCTTGTTCATTTATTGCTACCTTGTCACCATTTTCACACATTCACTTTGCTAGTTGGAAACCATAGGGGACCCATAGAATCCCCGTCGTTCCAGATGCTTGCAAAATATTCCTCATAATCTAGGAGGAGTCCCTAGTCTTTCCAACTCACCGACTCAACCATATCACACCCCCGTGAGTGCTACTATTTTGGGATCAACTTTACTTGGTTCCACTTTTCTTGGGTCCAATTCTCAAGGCCATCCATCCACTAGTTCTCCTTCACAATGAGGTGGGGGGAAAGATTCTTCTCAAGGGAGAAGTACAACCCCACCAAATCTCTCTCAAGGGACATGTCCACTACCTACTCACAAAATGGCTAGAACTAATCCTCCACCAAATCTCCCTATGCCATACTTGGCATCCCTTAACATTCATGATTTAACCAAACTCATGAATGATCCCATCTTGCATGATCCCACTTGGCCCAATATGCCTACCAAACTACCTTCAGATAATCCAAAGTTTGAAGTAAAACTAGGGGTTGACCCCGCCAACCATGTTATGACCTTCCACTTATGGTGCTCTTCAAACAACATCATGGATGATTCCATCCACTTAAGGTTGTTATAATGCACTCTCACTGGTTCCTTAGCCAAATGGTATGCGGACGAAAAATCAGGGTCCCATGGGACTTTTGAATCATTGGCCAAAGCCTTTTTGTCCTTTTTCCAACTACTAGTTCATCATGATACTGGCTTATAACTTCTCTCGGAGTTCAAACAAACTATTGTTATCCATATAGCCATCCATGAATGGCGTTGGTGCCGTAGTTTGTGTAAAGAGGAAACCGCCAAAGAATGACGTCTTGATTGGTTTCTCAAATCACTTGTCTCTGTTATTTTCAAGAATGTAGCATCCACCTTCCCTTAGACAGAGGAGGAGGATATCAACAAGGCTCAACAGTTTGACCTCATCTATGCTCAATTAGGTTACTTATACACAGTATTTCCTTATGCACCTAGACCCATACCATTTGGCCAGGCCAAACCTGGGATGTCCCATGCTGCGGATGGGTTGATTGGTTCCATGACGCACCAACAACCTTACAACCAACCACCACCTATTTATGGTGCACCTCAATATCCGCAACCCTATGGAGGGCCATATTATTACCCTCCTCCCACTTACCAACAACCGTATCCTATTGCTTCCCCTCCACCCATGGGTGGCCCTTCACCGGTACCCATTATGCGTCCAACCTCTCAACCAAGTTCAGGTTCACCTTATACCTCCGCATACAACCTGGGAAGTAGTGAAATTGCTTCACCTTCCTATATGCCCTATGGATCGTTTCCACAAAACAATCCATATTTTCCATTTCCTCGTCCTCCACAGTCGATTTCTCCTCCACACGGACAATCACATGCCGACGTTAACTTTGTTCATCCCTCTCCCCTTCAACAACTTCATACTTTTGAATAGTTGAATGCGGAAAATCTGACCCATCAGCAGAATAATGCCAAGAAGAAAGGGAAAAACCAAAACAATAATAACCTGGGACCAGGCGGAAATAACCCCCAACAAAACCACCCCGCTAGGGGAAACCATAACCACCAAGGGAAAGATAAAAAAAAACGATAAGGGAAGAACAACAACAATCTCAGGATGAACTTCCCTTACACTCTTTGCAGTGAGTATGGTCTACTCACCAATGTCCCCAAATTTCCAACTTCAAACGGATGAAATAATCCATGAGCGCGCCACATCCTCCAACACCGCCTGCCCCTTAGTAGGCCCCAAAATAGTACTTGCAACAAACACCCTCGACCGTGTTGCAAAACCATATTCCAAACCAAGGTGTGATGAATGCCCAACATGAGGTACACCCTGCCCACCCTAAATGGGGCAGTATCAAAACCCAAGACCCATGCACCCTGGAAATCCGACTGATCACAATATCCTCCTCACCAGCGAAGAGGAGATTCTTCTACAAACACGTGGTCATCAATATGGCACGCTTCCTGAATCTACCCCAACCATGTCCGAATTAGCGGCTCCAGCTATAGTCGGACAAGCTTTGATGATTCCATGCTGTAACAGTAAACCAAACCTTTGTATACCTCGCATTCCATTGCGACAGAATGTTAATGACCCTCATGCTAGGACAACACACAATTACAGTCTGGTCGACGATTTAGCACAGTCTCCTGCAACCATTTATGTATTGGAGAAACTTGTCCAACTCAGCGGAAATATTTGCTTTCCGCCTTGGGGGTCGTTGACCCAACAGACACTAGACTCAACACCTTTGATATAGATACCAGAGAACCATGCCTCCCCACCCTAGTAGCTTTCCAGATACCAGTTAATATTCAGAACATGACAGTTCATCGATGAAGGTGCATCCACATGCATCATGTCCAAAGTAGTATGGAAAAAACTTGGCTCCCCTGAGCTAATACCATCTTCCATCACCTTGAGAGCCTATGATGGTCAACCCTTATCCCCTAAAGGGCTCTTCAAAAATGTCCACGTCGAACTCCGGGGAAAAACCATCCTCATCAACATTGAATTTATCGACACCAGACTTGATTACAATATCTTGTTCGGACGTAGGTACATGTATGATATGAAGGCAGTAGCCTCTTCTATGTTTCAAACAATGATGTTCCTCCACAATGGGAAAATCGTCACCATCGACCAAATCACACATTATGAGCCTAACCATTCCGCCAACATTAATAAAATTCTTCCCCTTGTCTGCACTAGCTCGGACGCTTATTTAGTCATCGACATGGGTCCCAACATTTTCAAGGACCCATCTTTGTTGGGGGCATATCATGGAGCACCACCCCTCCTACACCCTTCAAAAAAAGTGTGTGTAGTATCTTCTAATGGAATATATATCAGAGACACCATTCCTCCCACCGAGGCCTCTCCTCACATCAACGTTCCACCAATTGAAGAACTATTACCTCAGGAATTCCCTGAGAACCCCACTGCACCACTTACCCCTGATTCCCCCCCCCCCCCCCCNTCCCCCCCCCCCCCTCTAAGGGAAAATCCTGTTTTTGGAGACAATTCCCCAAGCCATTACCCAAATTCCTTCTTCTACCCCCCACTTGGAGTCCAAGCATTCCAGGTATCTGCAACCGTTACCCTTCCTAACATGGTGCTTTCCATCCCTGTATGGTATCTACATCCATTGACGATGGTTCCTCAACCATATCTCCCTCCTCAGACAGAGGGAATATCGATGCAAATTCCAGTACATGCTCCTTCCACACCACCATCCCCCCCATTGTTGGCACCACTGTCATTGTTGGGGGCATACGAAAGAAGAAAGAGCCCACAAATACACTTCCTCCCCAAGTTCAACCTCTTTGCGCACTATGTGAAAGAGAAGGGCACCCCACTAATAAATGTCCTACTCTTTCCGAGTTACGCAATCTGATCCAAATCCCTAGAGCAACCACATTTCTTGCCACTTCACCAAGTACGTCAAGTGATACTACAACGTCCTCCACTATAGGTAGTAAAGGGTTGCGAACCAAATTCGCTTGTGCCATTTGTTCAGAATATGGCCACTACACTCATCATTGCCTAGCTCTACCTCAGTTTTTCCAGATGCTAGCCGCAGTATGCCAAACCTCTCGGCCAAATCCCTCTCTGCGTAACCCCTTACTAGTGCTCATGTCACTGACATTCGTTATGTCTCTTCGTCAGTCCCTGAGCAAATGAGATATCCTTGTTCTCTCTGTGGCTCACTTGCTCATTTCACATACCAGTGTCCTTTGATTGTTTCATACCAAGGTCGTCAGTCAACCCCTATTCAACCTCATATGATCACCTCACCACTTGTAATGCACGCTCTAGATACTGTCAATATCCCCTCCCCTGAACCTGAGTCACTTCCCATCCCTCCATGGTTCACAGTTTGACTGTCTGAGGATATTCCCCCGAATCCTCCCAATTCTTCGGTAAATTTCCGACATGAGATCTTTCCCCCCACCACAGTTTATCATCCATAATGTCTTGACATTTGGTTTATTTCAAGCGATCCATTGCACCATGTATGCGATATCCCATCTACGTCCTCACCACTTGAGGACACCAATGCTTACCCATTGATAGTTCCCCCGGTCACCTCCCAGGATCCCCTGTATTCTCGCATTTTCCATTGCGATGAAGATAGCCTAGAGGAAATCACTACCCCCGATCACCCATGGAATTCACTCCATCATCGAGCATTTTTTCTCTCACAAAATGCCTTTCACCCTCATAGTCAAGCCTCCATATGCGTAGTCAAAACCAAGGATTTTATTCCTTCGGGGCATATAGACTGGTTCAATAACCCTATCCCTGCCCCATATGCTTTTGAAGAAGGCAACATGGCCAACATCTCCCCCACTGTCAAAATTGACATTTCCATTAAACCGAGAATCGTAAAAGAAATCACCATTGGCATTGCATGCTCCCTTGAAGAACTCACAGCTTACAAAGCTCTGTTTGAGGAATACCGAGATATTTTTTCCTAGTCATATACAGAGATGCACAACCTTGATCCATCTATAGTCGAACATCGAATCGACACTTGGCCAGATGTTGCCCCAGTTCGTCAAAAGCAACACCCTCTTCACCCATACAAAGTTGCGGTTATCAAAGCTGAAATTGACAAGTTGCGTTCTGTCGGGTTCATTTACCCCATTGCGCATGGGTATTCCTCCTCCTGCACACTGGTGGGACCCTACCCAAAATTACCCCTGTACGATAATCCGTACACCCCTAACTACATTCTACCAAATTCACATTATGTGGGAGGATGGGACCACTAACTTGGCTCTTGCAACTCCTGGATCGGTCGACTCGCGCTCCCGTAATCTCCGAATCTCTTCAGGATGCTCTCGTCAAATGAGCTACAACAACAGGTATAAATGAGGTGGCATTGTGGGCCCACCAGCCATATATAGTCCCTTTTTCCAAACTTCCACACTCAGTTACAGGAGCCTAGAGCCTCTGTTTTCTGATCTGTTCTTAGCCACGGGATCTTGGTCTTGCCATCTACACATTCACATTCCTCGGGTCATCATATAAACTTTTCCCCGAGGGAGAATTTTTCTCACGTCACGTTTAGGTATGCATGCTCATGTTCAAAATTATCAGATACTTCTATATTTTCTTTATCATAAGATATTGTTCACGTTGGGTATTTGGTTTTCATGTGTGCAGGTACCTAGTCATCAAAGCGACGCAACCCCTTCAAGTATATGTTTGACACTGACATGTAATTATTCCCTCTGTAAATCAATTACATCTCCCAGTCACACCCTTTGACGTTTACCTTTAGGGTCCTTACATCTGGCTCTGTAGTACCTTCATCTACGTTGGATTTTGGTACTGTCACCTAGTAGCACTCTCCCCCACATGAGTTGTCACATTCATAATTCCCCTTGGCAACTTGACGCTCATGCTGATTTCACCCCCTAGGGATGGGAGTCGTGATAGTCTTATGCACTTTCGAGAATGAACCCCATACTTCTTCTCATCATATTTCTAGCTTTCCTAATGGACTCTCAGGTCATATCATCTCGATTCTATTGACTGCACCTCTGCAGTATCATTAACCCTCCATCTCATCCATCACCGGTTTTCCCATCCGCAAATTTTCCTCCATTCATTTACCACATACAAAAACCTACCTATGGGGTCCCCACCCTCCACTATTTCTCTATCGCAAATTGTGCCCTCATAGGCCAAGCCATCGTTCACTGGGGCACCCATTTATGTATCTGTACACTCAACCCAAATTGTTCTTTACTTATTTGGTAATTGTAAAAAGCCTTTGTTTCTAGCATTTACGTAGCTTTTTGTCATCACCTTTGATGACCTTATTTTCCCGGCAAAGCAACCCATGTCACCCTTGGTTGGGGAATCCACTCTCTCTTTTTCATTCCAACATCGTTCATGGACCCCGAGTATCCAAAGTCCATGTACCCATGATCTATGAGTTTGTCCACTTTGTTAGCCTCTGGCACAATTTAACCCCATATCTAGTCACCCCCCTGACACTAGATACAATTTTACAGTTGCTGCCAATCATTCTTCAAAATTCCCCAACCAAGGGAAGTCTTGAGTCTCACCGCATCTTGACTTCGTTCATGTTACCTTTCAGTACCTGATATAATATCAGTGGATTTCACGAAGCCCTTTGCTTCTTGGAGTCACGTCTCCCTTTCTGTCGACATCAACAAAGTTTCTAGAAGGGTGACAATATGTTGACTCTCATTACCTTTACAATGAGGAGTCTCAGACGACACAGAGAGAGTCATCATTGCTCTCTTATTCTGTTGACCCCCATACCATTTGACTTCAACAAACTCTCATGTTACGGTGGGTCTTACTATGCGACTATTGTAGTTGTTTCATACCAGCCAAAGACCTTTGAATTCTTTAGGCCATCAATTCCTACAAGCCATCGAAACTTTTTACAGGTGTCCTTGCCTCACTTCAGAGTATGTTCACCATTCAGAACTGTCCTTTGTCATTATCAACCGTCCCTAAGGGAACTGTATTTATCTACATCAACATACATCTTTAGTTACAGTATCACATTCCGGTTACATGACACGAGCATGGGGCATGCCCACCTCGTTTGTACACAAATTTTCCTTTTTCCCTAGAGAAAGGTTTGGGTCCCACAATTTCCCCTCTCCCTCTGAAGGATCTCTCTTGCAGTTCCTTTCAACACTATTCATTACAATGGCACTCTTAGTAAAAGAAACATTGATGTATTTCAGCTATACATATGCTCCTAACCTCACACATCAGGGGGCATCTGTTATCATTGAAATATCGTCCACAACATTGCACGCAAATGGTTACAGAAACACAACAATGCCAACAACAATTAGTTCACCTACAACACTGAAATGCATTCAAAAGGAAAACAAATATACAATTGGTTCAAAAATTGACATGCACAAATTCACCAAAGGAAGCGCGCACACAATGCACAGTGTGCGCAGGCTAACAAAGTCCTCAGAGCACACAATGTGCCAAGTGCACAAATGTGTATGAGAAAAGCCACACACTTCTATGAATGACACATTTATGGATCTTGTCGGCCCCTCAACCACTTATGGACCAGCTTACAACACGATTTGAACTTCATATCCGAGGGAAATCTGAATGGGGGGTTGGTCAAGGACTAGAGGGTGCCCTAAAAGGCCCTTGTTCACACCAAGAACCAATTACATTTTGCCTTGAAGAAATGATATAAATAAGAGCCATGGGTGCACTAAGAAACCAAGATCTTCTTCATAGTATTGTTATGCTGCAATAATTCTCCCTTGAGAATCCTCTTTTCTCTTTGGAGCCTTCAAGCATCATTGCAATAGGCCATTACACTCACCTCTTGAGGGAACATGCATTGATTGTCTTCACCATTTGTGATTTTTCTTCCATTGTAAGAAAAAATCTCCATTAGGGAACTCAAGATCCCTCCCAAGGAGGAAGAGGGGACTCATGAGTCCTCATTTTTCTCTATGGTGTTTTTCCTACTAATCTATTGATCCATTGGTAGCATTATGTTGGTCATTGGTTGATTTTTGTGGTTCTAAGTTTATCATGCTTTCTAACTTTTATTTCTTAGTTGTTTTAGTATGTTTCTTTGTTTATTACATGTGTTTGGCTTGTTTAACCCACTCAAAAAATTATGTCTTGTCTAGCAGGCTCATCTAGACATGCAAGTGTTGTTGTTTTGCTCACCCAAGTGACAAAACCAACACAACACAAACCAATGTCTCATTAAAAGTTACAAAGTGGCATTAAATGTACCATTTTATTTCAAACGTGCACATTAAAGTTTGCATCTTGTCACCATGTTTTTTTTTTATAGTGCCATAATGCTTCCTTACCCTTTCAAATTTTGATCATAAATATGAACTTGTAAGTTGGCTAGCCTTTCAAAATTTGATATGGCCTTTGCCTAATCGAGTTTTTTCCACAATTCTAGTTTCTTTGATTGAAATGATCTTCGCTATCAAATGAAAATATGTGTTTCCATCAGAAGATATCCTCTACCATTCATTACACCCAGGGTAACAAGAGGACCAAATAACACTTGTTTGTAAGTCATCCAACTACTTATCAGTTAAACATGTACTCATTTTGAAAACCCATGTTTCTTGATCATAGGTTCAAATATTCTTTGTTAATCCATATAACATTGAATGTATCCCAAATTGAAATTAAATGTGTATTTGTATGTTTAAGGAATATGATCATTGTAGATAATGCATTTGGATTTTGCTTAAATCCGAATTAGAAGAACATGGGTTTTTCATTTTGGTTAGATTTCCTAGTCCTTTGATTGTTTCCCATTTGTTACCTTCATATTCCTTTTGAACTTTGGGATAATATTTTACCTACATATATATATATTTTTTTCTTCCGAATGAAAAATCACCCGAGCTTGAATATATGCATTTTTATTTCTGCCTTTATATATTCTCATTCTATTTCGGTTGCCATCTTCCAACCCAAATTTTTGGATACCCTTCTCATAAACAATCATTTCCTTGGTAATTTCAAGACTCCCATATTTTCCAGCCTTGTTTCCCATTTGAAAAATTAATGAAATTTATAGTCACCTAGGAAAAATGTGGCTCAAATCAGGGTGGATACTTCTTAGCTTTCAAAAATCCAAGTTTAGTTTGAATTGGTGAAATGGATCATTGTATGAAATTGTTTTGTATTTCAAAGCTAATGTATTTCATATATCTTGCTGTTCTAGTAATTAAATATACATGTATTTATACATGGCTCCAAAAGGATATGGGAGAAGAAGGAAGGTAACCCAAGAGAATCCAACAATAGAACTATTAGAATATGAAAGATTGTGCTCGTTTTACCATTGACAATACCCTTGTCACCCAACCATAGGCCGAAGCCACCCTCCGAGCACCTTGACTTTGACAGAGAAGAATACTGGTAGCAATCAATAGCCAAGCAAGGCTAATGCACCAGGCAAGAAAAGTAACCAAAGTTGATTAGATAGTCCCACCCAGAAACTGGCGCAACACTCTTCCCCATAAACTTGCGCACAAAACTGCCAACTGTAGTGCGCACAACTGGCTCTCTGCAATTCTGAGAATGTGAATAATGAGAATTGGCGCCCTGTATTTATTGTGGTTCTGGCAGACTTACTGGGGCTGACTTCTCCTTCTGGGTACTAATTAATTCATATTAATTATATTTCTGCAGCCGACATCTCGTCTAGGGTTTCTTTTACTTATTTGCTTCCTTCTGGAATATTATAATATCATCATAGGTCACAATAGAGGTTCATACCTCCCGAAGCTACCATAATATTAACACTCCCTCCTAGCTAGGGAGGTATGGTCTTGAGCACAAACAGACCATTCAACTGGTAGTATCACAAGCACCGTCATTATTATCCAACTGGATAATCTCCTATGACAACTGGTACAATATCAATTGATAGAACACACCTGTGTTTATCCATGGTAGTACGCAACTACTCAAACCGTGACACATAGTCACAAACAATGGAACAAATCCACCACAGTAGTATATCTCTACTGTCTGGAGACAGGTAGTCTCCATAACAATCATCTGATGCCAACCTGCACAGAAAAATATTGTTAAAATAGAATGAATCATCTGAGCCAATCTTTCACTCACGTCTGTGAGATATGAAAGAATATCTGCCCTCAGAGTAGAACACTGAGATATCTGGACTATTCTTCTCAAGCAAGGAAGAATACCTGTCCTGTCTTTTGAACCTCGACCATTCCCCACCCTGGGCCATTCTTCCTACACTAATCAAAGTGCTCCCTAGAGAGAATGTATAAACCCTAAGGAATGCCTGTCCCTGATTGTTGAGCCTGGACCATTCCCCACCCTGGGCCATTCCTCCTACACTAATCAAAGTGCACCCTGGAGAGAATGTATAAACCCTAAGGAATGAATGTCCGGACCAGTTCCTCTGTTAACCACAAGAGGAAAAGACTGTCCTGTATCAACCTCCAAAACAAACCATTCGTCATGTTAACCACAATGAGAAATCGTTGTCCGGCGAGGCAGGCCACTCTTCTTGAGTAACCCTCAAGAAGAGAGACTTCCCTAGACCACTCCTCATGTTAACGATAATGGGAAGTCGCTGTCTATGATACATCAACAATCTTGACCATTTCTCATGTTAACCACAATGGGAAATCACTGTTCGTCAGAAATCTCAATCCACTTTCCGAACAGGAAAGAATCTGTCCAATCTGGACTATCACAAAGATAAATGTGTCAATAATATTTTTCAATAATATTTTTAAGTGCTCCCCCCTAACTTGGAGAGTCTTCCCTTTCAACTTAGGGAGTTATTTCCACGATCCCCATCTTCTCTCAAAAATATGCAAACTTTATTCTGGATGGAGGTTTTGTCAGAATGCCTGTTGTCTGCTCGTCAGTGGGGATATACTTGAGCTTTATCTCTCCTTCCTGGACTTTATCTCGAATAAAGTAGTATTTTATCTCAATGTGTTTCGACCTTTCATGAAACACAGGATGTTCTGATAATCTTATACAACTCTGATTATCACAATGTATTATGGTTGATTCTGGAATCTGATCAAATAAGTCGGAGATTAACTTCCTTAAAGATATTGCTTTAGTGCATGCTTCACATGATGCAATATACTCTGCTTCTGTTGTGCTGAGTGCGACAGACTTCTGTTTCCTGTTGCCCCAAGATATCATAGAGGAGCCCAAGATGAAACACATACCTGAAGTGCTCTTTCTGTCTTCTGCACTTCCTTCCCAATCTGAGTCTGTGAATCCATGAAGCTGTATATTGCTGGATGCAGTATATCTCAAACCATCATTTATTGTTCCACGAATATATCTTAATACATGCTTTGCAACTATCCAATGATCATGTCTTGGTTCCACCTGGAACTGGCTTAGTGTATTCATGGCAAAGCAAATGTTTGGTCGAGTATTTACCAAATACATCAATGACCCAGTTAGTTGTCGATATAGATATGGATCTACTAGATCAGAATTTGAAACTTTCACTTTTCTTATATCCACATTCATCATTCCAAATTTCTGAAGGATCTTTATTCCGTACTTTCCTTGTCCAAGGAATACTTCACCACGCTTCTGCGATACTTCTAGTCCCAAGTAGTAATGCATGAGACCTAGATATTTCATATCAAATTCATAAGCTAATTCCTTCTTGCACTGGATAATGAGAGACTCTTCACCTGTTATGAATAGATTGTCAACATATAATAGTAGAATCACAGGTGCATTTTCCACGACTTTGTAATAAAGGTTTGGATTTGCATGACTCTTGGAGAAACCAAGTCTCATAAGATAGATTTCCATTCTGGCATACCAAGCCCTTGGAGCTTGCTTGAGTCCATATAGATCTTTCTTCAATCTGCAAACGTGAGTGTCTCTGGAATGTACCTCAAACCCTTGAGGTTGTTCAATATATACTTCATCTTCAATAGCTCCATTGAGGAAAGATGTCTTTACATCCATCTGATGTAAGTTCCATCCCATGGAAGCGACAAGAGATATGATAGCTCCGATGGAAGTATATCTAGCCACCGGAGCAAACGTTTCATCATAATCTTCTCCCTCCTTCTGGGAGAACCCTCTAGCTACGAATCTTGCCTTGTATTTATCCACACTTCCATCTGCTGCATGTTTGATCTTGTATACCCATTTTGAAGTTACCACCGATTTTTCTTTAGGTCTAGGTACAATTTCCCATACCTCATTTTTCATAATGGATTGATGCTCTTCCGTCATACCTTCTTTCCATTGTCCTTTTTGAACTGCTTCTTCAAATTTGGTAGGTTCTTCATCTAGAAGCTTTGTCATGTATGCTGCATAACTTGAAAATCTTTTAGGTCTTTTACTCTTTCTGAATGTTCCTTCTGGAACCTTGAGTCTTTCTGTGTCTTGTAAGGTAGCTTCAAGCCAATCTGGTCTTTTCTTGGTCTTAGGTACGATATTTGAATCAATGTTTTCACATGGCTCCATAGGATGATTAGGTAGTTCCTTTTTGTCATTTACGTTTTCTGTGCTTTCTTCGTTAAGTTCTTCAATCTCTTCTTCTTCTATATTTTCTTCTATGGATTTATTGAAGGCCATATTCTCATTGAATGTTACGTCTCTGCTGACTTCGATCTTGTGTTGTTCTGAAATATATATTCTATAAGCTTTGGATGAATCACTGTATCCCACAAATATCCCTTTATTTCCTGAAGGTTCTAGTTTATTCCTCTTGTCCTTGGGAATGTGAGAGTAAACAAGACATCCAAATATTCTTAGATTTTCTACATTAGGTTTCTTACCTGAGAAAGCTTCTTCTAGTGTCATGTTCTTCAATATACGATGAGGACTTCTGTTATGCACATATATTGCTGTCATTGCTTCTTCTCCCCATAAGAACATGGATAGACCTTGATCATTTAGTAAGGCTTTTACGGTTTCTTCAATGGATATGTTCTTTCTTTCTGCTACACCATTTTTTTGAGGATTATGAGGAACATTCATCTCCCTCCTAATCCCTGCCGATTTGCAGAATGCAACAAATTACTTTGATGTGTATTCTCCACCATTATCGGTTCTTAATGTCTTGATCTTCTTATTCGTGAGGTTTTCTATTTCTGCTTTGAACTCTTGAAACTTGTTGAATACTTCGTCTTTTGTCTTTAGTAGATATAGCCAAGCCTTTCTTGAATAGTCATCTATGAAGATTACGTAGTAAGAAGATCCTCCTAGAGATTTTACTGGAATCGGACCGCAAACATCTGAGTGTATCAAATCTAGAATCTCCTTAGATCTGTTGTTGCT
>ML778892.1:527342-545290 GCA_009831015.1 Picea engelmannii
GCTTGATAGTTGATGTGAGCGTACCTTCTATGCCAAAGCTCATTAGGGTTGACTTCGTCATGTACGAGAGCTTCTTCATTCTGTTCTAGTAGTCTATACAGATTTCCTTCACGACTTCCAATAACCCTAGCATTCTCTATGCTAGAGTCTTTATGCCAAGATAACACCTTTCCATCCATGAAGGCTATTCTGTTTCCTTTGTCTTCTACGCATGATATCGATACAAGATTCTTTTCTAAACCAGGTACATATAAAACATTGCTTAAGTGAAGATAGTTACCTGTTTTCATTTTGATGGAGGCTTGTCCAAATCCTTCCACAGGGTAAGTGGTTTTGTCTCCAAGCTCTACCTTGTACGAGGTATTCTTCTCATTTAGATTTGAGAGTCTTGTTTGATCTCCCATCATGTGCCTAGAAGCTCCACTATCGATTATCCACATGTCATCTTCAATCGTTCCGGTAAGTGCCAAGTAGTGTAAAAGATTGTCCGTTTCACTCATGTCTTTGGTTGACTGGTAATTGGTCATGCCTTGATCCAAAACTTCAACTTCATTGTTTCTGTCTTCTGAGAGAGCCAAGAGGTACGTTGAGTTAGGGGGCATCTGAATATCTTCTTCTTGAGTGAGATGCTCCATCACAAGGTGCCAAATATGAGATTAGGGTTTATGCATCTTCTTCTGCTAGTAACTCTAGCGACAGTGTCTTGGAGGCTGCTCCTGCTAGTAACCCTAGCGAAAGTTCCTCAACGAGCTCAATATCCTAGCAACTGTGCTTCCTTCCAGTGTTTAGGATGAATGAAGGAGGTGTGGGCCCATAACCTGTTAGAATATGAAAGATTTTGCTCATTTTACCATTGACAATACCCTTGTCACCCAACCATAGGCTGAAGCCACCCTCCGAGCACCTTGACCTTGACAAAGAAGAATACTGGTAGCAATCAATAGCCAAGCAAGGCTAATGCACCAGGCAAGAAAAGTAACCAACGCTGATCAGATAGTCCCACCCAGAAACTAGCGCAACACTCTTCCCCAGAAACTTGCGCACAAAACTGTCAACTGTAGTGCACACAACTGACTCTCTACAATTATGAGAATGTGAATAATGAGAACTGGCACCCTGTATTTATAGTGATTCTGGCAGACTTACTAGGGCCGACTTCTCCTTCTGGGTACTAATTAATTCATATTAATTATTTCTGCAGTCGACATCTCGTATGGGTTTCTTTTACTTCTTTGCTTCCTTCTGGAATATTCTAATCTCGTCATAGGTCACAATAGAGGTTCATACCTCCCGAAGCTACCATAATATTAACAAGAACAACTTGTTGAACCTATTTTAATCACAAAGGAACTTGAGGAGACAATGCTTGTAAAAGTGTAGTGAGTTGTAAAAGTAGAACCACAAACCAAGAAGGAAATGAAACCAAACAAAGATTATTAAAAAANCTATTCATGTTGATTCATGATTGCAAGGGATTTCCAAATGATGAATAATTAAATTAAAGGGAAGAAGAAGAAACTGAGATAGCATAGAATCTAAATAAATCACATATCCATAACCTTGCAGCTAGATCCCCAGTCTTACCATGCACAAAGATGATCATATGGTTGATACAACATACCAATGTAAGCAACACACATATTTTTAATAAACAAGGAAAATGGATTGGTTCTTTTGCACCCACAAATTGGAGAGCTTATTATAAGTTGTCAAAAGTTGAAATTTATTTTACTAATGAATGGGTAAGATATTTCACCAACACTCATGATTGATATAATCTCCTTATTGGATGGTATGAAGAAGGGAGGGATTTCATAACCCTAGGAAATAATCCCTTTCCTACTCTCCACTTCAGATCAAGACATGTGTGGGATACCCCATTAATAAGAAGATTATATGGGTGAAAAATATTTAACTTATATGAATTTGCTTGGGTGCCAATGATTCATGAAATAATTAAGCATGGTAAGATTGATTACAAATATTTATGTGGTGAGAGTTATTTTGAGAAAGATTCGGAGAAACCGAAGTATTTTCATTGGTTTGTCGAAGTTTCAGATCCATATCAGGATCCATCTTCAAGACATAAATTCTAAGTAAAAATATGAGATGAGTAGCAATAAATACAAAAGAGTGATGAAAACCTAAGAGTTTCTCTGAATATTTCTCATGGTAAGATTTTCAATAGGTTAGTTATTTTGTTTAACTCTTTAGCAGAATCCATAAGGAGAGTTCAAACTGATGTACTTGCATACCCTCCTAAGTATTACATGTTATCCTATCTATTATATGTGGTTTGTTCTTCCAATTAATTTGCAAGATTAGGGTGGCCATGGTCACCAAAAAACCCCTTGTTCATGTATATTTCAAGTATTTATAGAAGAACAAGTACAAATATGAATATTATTTCATTTGTGATTCTTTTATTGCCCCTTTATATGACGTAACTTTTTGTGAACCTTGCACAAGAATATCACCAAAGGCCTTGGAGGTGCTTAAGAAGATTGGATATTGGTACCTTAATGAATATTCCACCTACATTATAATCTATTAGGCAACTCAAGAACCTCATACCCTTCCAACATATGTACCTAACATACTAATTATTCAAGAGACCAATTATCATATTGCTTTGTATGGTTTCAATATTTGTTTTAGCAAGAATCAAAATAAGTTATGCCCTTATTATCCATTGTAAACATGAATGAAAGGGCTAATTGATTCTACTTAGGCTAGTCTGGAGAAAAAATGAATAAACATTATTTTTCCTTAGAAAGGCACCAAATGTATGATCCTTTGCATATTTTGAGAATCATAGGATTGATATGAGGATTTATTTCCATTACCAACAAAAAAATAATTAAATTGAAGAACCTTAGAGAAGTTACCTCACTTAAGATGAATTCTCGACCAAACAACACATTTTGGTAGAGGGGAGGGAGAAGAAAAGGAAATAATATGTAGAAATGTTTTTGTTGAAAGAAATGCTCTTTTGGAAAAGAGGAAAGATTTAAGAACTAAATATCAAAATAGCATAAAAAAGTCATAACAAGTACTCCATGTTGTTGAGGAAAAGGTACATATTACCTTACTCAATCATTTTCGAATCTTGACTGGCTAGGACAAGATAGTCGGGAATGTCACCAGGGGTTTTATAGCCTCAAAAATATTCTCCCAATCTGCAAGTATTAATTACTAGGATTGAGGCTAGTTTATTAATGAAAAGAATGTTGCAATATAAAATAAAATTTATATAAGTTTATGTAATATACACATATTTTATGATAAAGGAAACATGGAAATAAAAAATCCAAAAGTAACCAAGTCATAAATACAAATATATGAGACATAATAGCAATCTGATTTTATTTCATTCTGAGATATCAAAAGTGTTTTCTCTTTACAAAACCTCTGTGAGGGCATGGACCAAAGTCTGATTTAGAGATCCCCGATGAACACCATACAAAAAGACTTCGACAATCAAGTAAAACTAAAATTTATAATCTAGATCAGTTTGCCACAAACCACTGCCATTTTGACTCTATAAGATATCCTTTATTAGCCATGAAACTTAATTCATAAACATACAAGAATAAATAGACTACCAAAGATGGATCAACACCTCTAAAACAAGCGTCTGAAAAGTTTGGTTCAGTCTTGAACCTTGTTGTCTACAATAAGACCCTTTTGTCAAAAAGAGAATTAGGCTTTGAATAAACTCAGAAATGAATGCAAACTGAAACTATCTCATGCAACGAAAGAACAAACCTTAGTCTTTCTTTCTCCTTCTATTCTCCCCTGTCTCTTCTTCTCATTCAACTTTTTTTCTTTCCAAATAAGTTGAAGTAGTTCAACTACTTTCTTTAGTTAAGTTGATTTAACTTAACTAATTAGTTTAGGAGAAATAAATAATAATAATAGTTAAGGGTCTTTAATTAATAATAACTAGGTAGGTGGAACCCCTTGTGACTCCTATCATTTCCTTCTTTCAAATCATAAAATATAACACAAAAGGGATAATCATTTTGACTATATGCCACCCTTGTAGCTCCCTTAAATATCTTTCAAACTGGATATTTAAATATCAGAAATAATTTATATCATATCCAAAAATATATAAATATCCACATCATCCACATTATCCACAAAATACCAAAACATAGGTTATTTTCCAAAAATACTGAAAACCACTAAGCACTGTCTTCATCAACTGAAATCATAAAAACACATAATCTAAAAACCATATTTGCCACTTTGTGAGGCAATTTTTAATTTTTCACTGTTGTTTCCCATTGACTTCTCGGAAGTAGCCCGTGGTTGATTAAACCCTAGGGGTTGTATCTCGCTGATCACATGGGAACAATCATCCTTCAAATGCATGTGGGAAGAAACATATTTTGAGGAATCATCGGAGGGAGAAGAAGGGGAGGCAACTTCTTTTCCTTTATCATGCACAGGTTGGGGAATATCAGTTTTTAGTTTCTTACTAACATGTGAAGATTGAACTGGCGAAACAACACGGGAAATCTGGACATTGGGGTTGACAAGTGGTGGAAAAGGAAACAACATAATGGGCCAACCATGATGGTGAGAGACAGACGGGTTGACGATCTCTTGCCATCCATCATTTGCGGGGACTTCAGGCTGTAAGGACACATGTGGAGGAACGAGAATTCGAGGGATGTTCTAAGGAGGATGGAAAAGGGGTCTTTCTGGTTGAGGGTGTACTATTCCATGACCAATCCAATTAAATAACCCATATTGGAACAATTGGTTCAATTCTTGAGGATCAACATCAAAATGGATAGAAAATCTAGGCCTTCTATGGCCTCGGTTCCAATTTCCCCTACCTTTGTTATTTCTGCCATTGTTTTCCTACTAAAAAAGATCATCCTGTAGCAGCAGTTCGTCAGTAATGAAGCTCTTAATAAACCATACATGACACCCTGCTTACATGAATCAAAATTTGGCTAAAAAATTGACACGAGATACATGCAAATCCATCCATAACAAACCATTCATTAATTGCCAAGTGAACAAGGGGTGATAGGGTTCATGGGAAATATGGAGGGAGTGTAATTAGAGAAAAGTGGTATAATGATAGGGGATTAATACACGAATACTTTTCAACAATTAATCAAACAATTTACTGTGTAATAAAAATATCAAAATATCAGTCACCAACCCTTGCTATGTTGCTTTTACACAAATTTTTCCTTTTAAATTTATTTCACAGAACATGGATGCAATAAGTGAAATCGAGATTATGAGGGGAATGTAATGAGTGAAAAATGATAGAATGACAGGGAATCAATATGGATATTGTTAAGTTGAAAATAAATCAAAACATGCAATCAAAACATATCTCTGTCCAGGCCTTCAAAGTTTTAACAACGTTCCCTTTTCAAAACAATAATTCAAACTTGTGCTTTCATGACAAATTTGTTTCCTGGCTTCCAAATTATTTTATACAATAATCTACATGCCCATAATTATTTAATCACAACAACCATTGTATCCACATAATCATTATATAACAATCATAACGAACAACATTGCAATCGCTGTAAGAAACTGTAATATCCTTTGAGCCACGACCATAACATTAACTCCAATGCGTCATCCTTTAAAACCAACAGGAACACACATACAATATTGAAAATCAACTCATATCCATCATTTATTTAGTCACTGTTCAACGCAATCCATCTAGACGTTATAACTCTTATTTGGGCCTCAAACATTTCGCACACAGGTGTCACTTTTATACAATCCACATAATGATTGAACCCAAAAACAATCAATATCTTGAACACAAGCTTCCAATGAATGGGTGAGTATGGACTTCTTCCAGAATTGAAAAACAAGAGACCAAACAAAATCGTGCCATGTACCCAGGCAAGTTCCATGCTCCCATCAACCATCAAACTGGAGTAAATATGATTACAAAGTAATATTCAAGGTTTAAGAAACAAGTGGAAGAGATAACAGGTGATTTGACCAAAGATCTTGGCATTTGAATGGCACAAACAACTCATGATGTAGGTTCCCTATCAAAATTTACCATAGAACAATAACATGCAATAATTCTCTCAACTGTAAATGTTTCAAAACAACAAACTACAACTTCCAACAAACAACACAAATGAAGACAACCCCTTTAACAACACTGCAAAATGAGTGACCAAGTATAAACTCGTGCTCTACCAAAAAGCATGAATAATGCTTTCATCAAATCCTGGGTGGCGTTATCTTCATACTGTGCAATGTTTTCCAGGAAACTGTGTCATTGAGGGCATAGCAAGGTAGCTAACAACTCAGGGGTTTTCCAAGACAAGGCACGAAATACCCCAATCTTCCATCATAAAAAACCACAGAGTCAAACATGGCGTGGGAAAACTTAATCATAGAGACCAGTAATGTCAATCCATAGGTAAGGTATTCACAAAGCCCATAGCTTTGGTAGCCTATGATAACCAATTTCAACAGAGAGGCCAACCCGAATACAAATCCATGGCAAAGAAGGATTCATTGCAATTTTTATTCAACAATTCCATGCGAAGGATTACACACAGCACGGAGACCGCAATCATTTTCTTTTTTAAATGCCAACAGTCCAGAACAACCACCATGAGAAACCAAGGAAGCAAACACCAAAACACAGTTCAAAAATATCATAACATCTTGAGAATCACATAGACCACGAGCAAACAGAGCCAAAAATTGATTCAAAGGACAGAGTAACTACCATGGATGGAAAAGTAAGAAAACCCATACCTGGAAAATCCCACACGAGGAAAAACAAAAGACTGTATACCTCCTTCACGACTGAGCAAGGCGGAGCAACAACAACTACCAGAGCCAAAAAAGTGCAAGAATGACTAGGCTGACGGGATCGAGGGGAGTTTGAGTGATGTACAGTAAATGCACGTCACTTCTCCCTTCCAACTTCATTGAATTATTAGTACGATCCAAGCCCATTCACCATAGCACTACACTATTAATCAACCAATTTTTTTTTTTCCATATCACTTTTGCAAAGTGTGCACCCCTTGGTAATATTAAACCTCTTCAAATAACCACTTGCTAGGAACACAACCCAAAACGAAACTCATACAATGCGTATGAACATAGTATCAAGGCTTGACATCACCCAAATTCTTGCCATGAATAATACAATATCAAAACCAAAATTGAATTATAATTCTTTTATCCAAAAGGGAAGCATTATTATCCTCTATGAGAGATCATTCAAAACATTTAATTCCATGTTTTAATCATCCAACCAACACATATTACCATAAAATTTTAAACCATGATCTGGAACAAATGAACTGTAGAAGACTGTGTTGCTACCATCACATAAGAAAACAAAATATAAGCGTTGCTTATCCACCATAGTGCCACAAGTCTAACAAAGGGGCTCCCACATACTAGTTTATTATTAATATAAATAAATAATAAAGCTTGGAAATCATTTTCAAGCATAACATTCATCATTGCATTTTTAAGCGTCAACAAACTGGCGAATCCACAGGGAAATCTGTTTCCAACAGATCAAGAATTCAGAATGTCAGGTTTTGCATACCAGGTGAATTGTAGATCAAAGAATTATTTACCAGAATGATTATGCAACAGGGGGAGTGAGGCGGTTTAAGGGGGAAAATGATCCGGGACTTTGGGAATAGCTCATGAAAAGTGTCATGTATGAGGGGTTTATTCCTGTATGCATAACATTTGATTGGTCACAGTGAAAGTGTTTATTGTTTAAAGGAGAAAAAAATCTGTTGTTCTCTTTTGAATCTCGGGGTGGAGGGAAGAAAAGGAAGGCAGAAAGTAGGGATGCAAATCCAATGATCTATCTAACAACAATAATAGAAGCAGAGAGAAATTGCAGTGATGTCTACAAGGGGGACATCATGATAGCTGTGTAACTTGATTGTTATTGATTAACAATACTTATAGAATAACATCGTTGTAGAAAAACTGATCCAAAGTTTTATTTTTGAAAAGAAAAAGAAATCAATAAAAGAAAAACAAAAGAAATGAAACAACAGAAAATGAAAAACAACAAAGAAAAACAGTGAAACATAAAACTATAATACAGAAGAGACCTTCATGCAATGTTTAACATTCAAACTGGTTCCACATAGTGTTTCAAGTGGGAACCATTGGTACTATAGGAAAATAATTGCTCTTCCAAGTCTTTTAGTAGATAAGAATTTGCGCCCAACACAAAAGCAATTTTAAAAGGACCCAACCATAATTTTTGAAACTTTGAATGTCTTCCTCTATCAGCACGGGTTGAATCCCAAAGAAAGACTTTCTCATTAACTTTAAATCTGTCAACTTTTGCACTTTTATTGAAACATTTCTTTACGGTTTGTTGTCTTCTCTGTATGTTCTCCAAGGAAAACATCCTTTGTTCCTCTAAAGCTAACAATGCATTTATCTTTGAGAGACATTAGAAGAATTTAATTCTTCGATCTGTAGCATCATCCTTAGAAAAGAAAGTTCCATCTCGGTAGGAAAAATATCTTCTTGACCATAAACAAGATGAAAGGGAGTGCAACCTGTGCTTACCTTGGTAGTAGTGCGATCTTCCCACTAGGCGTAAGTGAGGAGGGTGTTCCATTGACGAGGCTCATCTTCAATGATCCTCTTGATGATCCTAACCATATTTTTAATGGTAGACTCAACCAGCCCATTTCCTTGAGGGTAATAAGCTGATGAGGTAAAATGTTTGAGTCCCAACTTAACTAGAAACTAATTCAGCTTAGCATAAATGAAAGCGAGACCGTTGTTTGCAATAATTTCTAAAGGAATGCCAAATCTGGAGAAAATATTAGTTTCAAGGAAAGAAATAACCTGTTCATCCTGTGAATGTTTAAGTGGGACAACTTCAGTCCACTTAGTGAAATAATCTATGGTTGTCAAGATAAAAATATGTCTTGCTGAAGATGGAGGATTAATAGGACCGATAAAGTCTAGACCCCATTTTGAAAAAGGAAAATCAGGGAGGACAGGTTGTAGAGCCATGGCAGAAAGACGTTCTTTCCCAGTGAATTTTTGGCACTAGTCACAAGATCTTGAAAAGTTATAAGAATCTCAAAAAATTGAAGGCCAATAATAACCTTTTCTGATGATTTTAAAAGCAGTAGCTTTAGTATAAAAGTGGCCACCCACGTGAATAAAAAAATCTAAAGATCCATGGGTTTCTTGTAACAATTTCTGTGCTTCCTCATTATTCACACACCAAAGTAATATACCATCGACAAATCTCCTGAATAAGAAGTATCCTAAAATAACACATTTGGAAGATTCAAGACAGATCCTTCTCCTTTGACGAGTATCTAAGCTATCTGGACATTTCTGATTTTGCAAGTAATACACCAGATTTTTATACCAGGGATGTTCAAGTATAGGAAGGGTTTGACTATCAATGTAAAATAGTGCTGAAAGCGGATTATCTTGTTCGCCAATTTCTCCACTTGCATCAACATGTTGAGCCAAGTGAAGGGCTAAATCTCGTCCCTTAATTGTTTTCTAAGTCATGATGGTTAAATCATGCTCCTGGATCTTGGCAAGCCAATGTGCAAGCTTCCTTGAAAGATAAGTCTGTGAGAGAAAAAACTTGACAACAGATAAAGGGACTTTTACCAGTGTGTTATTGCCTAGGAAAAAGTGTTGAAATTTCTCCACAACTTTAACAAGAGTGAAAGCAACACATATTCCAAGGAAAGACACCCTCTCCTCTTCTTCTTCACAATTCCACCTAAGGGTTTTATCACAAAATCCTAGTGACGAGAGAGAGAGCACATATGTGAAGACTCTAGAGAGAGATAGGCTAGTGCACACTCTTCTCTAGGCCACATCTCATCACAAGAGTGAATACAAGTGTCATCACAAGAGTGAATACAAGTGAGTGAATGAACATATATGAATGGAAATACTCTCTCCTTCCTCTCTTTATGTGAGAGGTATGAGAGGCCAACAATACAATGTGGGCCTTATCCCTGACAAGAAACTTATAATGAGCACTTGTAGGCCAATACAAGTGAGACACTATACTATAAGGTACATATGTCATGCTTCAAGGTGATGTCATACACAATAATGACTCCAAGGTGATGTAGCTACACAAGGCAAGTCCACATCCCTTCTTCACAAGCCTCCATGGACTCCATCGATCCTCCTAAGCAATGTATTCCACTAGGTCAACTTCCCTTACAAGAATACTGTCAAATCCCCAAGCATCCTCAAGCCATAATCAATCCTCCAAATAGGAATCCAAGCTACCACATGCCAACTAGGGCCTAATTCCCTCCTACAAACTGTACAACACTCCAAACAAGTGGATCCTTCATTGGGCCCCAATGAAGGATTTACACCAAACTATTAAGAGAACTCCAACACCTAAAGGAAGAAGACCAAGTTAAAAACCATCTAAGGTCAAGCATCCACTTAGCAAGTTATCTCAACCATGCAAATCCATCAAGGACTATATCTCATGTGCCAATCCATCTCAGACCATCCAAGAGATGAACATACACCATGTACTCCAAATCTCATGAAACACTCCAAGCATGGTGTAAACATTTTAAGAGTGACCCAAAAAGTTAACAACCATGAGTATAATAATTTATATATCAATTCCCATCTTTGTTGAAAATGAAGAGATGCTCGAATTTTATATGCAATTTGGAAACGAACAATGCCATGATTTTAATGAAAATACAGGTGCTTGATACTTTAATATTGGAGTAAACATTCAACCTTTCATCCAATTATGGCTATTGCTTGAAAGAAAACGAGAATAAGGCCACTACCCTTGTAGAGAAAAGAAAAGATTCAAAATTATATAAAATCAAAATAGTAATTTCATTTTTATTGAGTGAATTTTTACAACATGGAGTGGAAAGGGGAGCACCTTATAACACTCCCTTCCTGATCACACTATGATTTCATTTCTCAACTCCTTTTATCCTCCCAACAAGTGTAAACGATTATTTTATTATGCATGCTGATCCTTTTTAACATTATTAGTCCCAACTAGAAGTTGGTAGATGGGCGTGAACTAAACCAATCATCCCAACAAACTCCTAACAAATTTTAAAATTAGTATTTGTGTGGTGGCAAATGGCGACATAATTTTTGTTTTATTAAATTTAAAATATAATTCCCAAAAGTATCAAGGATTCCTAATGATATGGACTAAAAAGAATCCAAAGATGCCACAGAAATAAACCTATGGGTGTTACACACCAAATTCCCACACTACTAAGTGTCGCACTTATGTATCACAATCTACTAAGTGTCACACTTATGTATCATATTCTACTAAGTGTTGTATGCACTTTATTGAGTGTCGTGTGTACCTTACTAAGTGTCGCATGCACTTTATCAATTGTCGTATGCACCTTAATAAGTTTTGCATGCACTTTATTAAGTGTCACAAACATGACCATGTGGGAGTACTTGTCATGTTCCCTAGACAAGTCGAAAGATAAATATATAATTTGAAGGTCGAAATAACATATTTTTCCTTAAGATTTTGGCCCTATTTGAGGATCATCGCCCCCTTTCCCATACAAGAGTGATGAAATATGGACTATCGCCCCTTAGAGTGTCTTAGGGAGCGATAATTTACCTGCACTCAGTGCTAAGGGAGTGATGAAGAGGTTGCAACCATTCCACCTTTTTTCTAAGGGAAATATTTGGGGAGATTTGAGTTTGTTTGGGTCAAGGATTCAAGCCATATCTCTTTGCTCCATCCTAGGCTCTAAATCCGAACCTCATGAGCTAAATCCTCAACCATTTTCCCAAGATATCTCAAAGTTGTTATGCCTCAAACCACTATATATGAGGGTCATGCTTGAGTGAAAGGGGCAAAGAATTGAAGAACATCATACTTATGATTGTGTGAGATACAAGGGGCTAGAACGAAGATCTTTGAGGAGTTGTTGCAACATCAAATTTGATTGTAAATGCTTCATTATTTCTTTCCATTAATAGCTAACTTGGCCTATTCCTTTCATGTTTATGCGTTTAAGTGTTTACATGTCTATTGTTGTGAAAATCATCGTAGATAGATCAATTTTTACTTAACATTATAGTGTGGAAGAAAAGGATCTTGTATTTTTCTTTTGCAAGTCTTTTCTTATGCCTAGGAGCTTTGATATCAAGGTCAAAAGGCTGGAGCAACGAGGAGAACCATTGTAAAAAGGTGTGTCATCCATTTCTCTCTTCTATCCTATTTGTCAAAATATATCTAAAAGGAAAGTAGTTACCATTTGTTTCCCTTTTGTCTTGGGTCAAAGAAGGGGTCTTGATCCAAGGGGGGTTTCACCTGTTCGCAAGGGAAATTCACCACAACAAGGGGGAGGCTTGTTAACATCCCTTTACCTAGGTCCCCATGATGGTTTCCATTTGTTGTCAGTTGGAGACATAATTAGAATTCCCACATGATTGAATTATTAACTTTTCTCATGAAAGGAGAAAATGACAAAGAATGGACATTGACTATAGTTTACAAATGCACATTGAGTAGAAGACAATTGAAAAACACTAAGTAAATGAGGAGAAAATGAGAAGAGGTGGACGCATTAAGAGATTGAGTAATAGCAAAATCCCAACATAGAGACCCATGTTTGAGGATTTCAACAAGACACAAATAAACATAAGGGTTTCAAAACGAGACTATTAGAGATAAGAGAAAACCTAGAAAGGATGTCAATGTTTCACAAGCAAGAGAAGTGAATCGCAATATAATGCAGGGCCCTCCCAACCCTGTTCTAAATGTAATTTAGAAATGATGCAATAGGATCCACCTTAATAACTCTCTGATTAATTTTCTACAGGAAATTTAAATGTTCCTATAACTATGAGCTGAAAAAATTCATTTAGACATTCCAATGATTGACCATGCTTTGTTCAATGCTTTCATACCTATCCTCACATCAAATTTAGTCTATATCTACACTTGGAACACTACAAATACACATACATGAACCCATAAACCTGCATATCATTTTCTTCTCATTCTATAACCAGACACATTTATGAATGTACATGGGTATTACTCTTATAAGGAGCTAGGCATAATTCACCATTCAAATTTATTGTATATTGGGCATATTACGAAACAAATCGTTCCACATATTTAATACCCTGAATTTGAAGATTAATACAATTCATGATCGACTTTGGATTGGGCGCACTTACTATCATTAATTTGGGTGAATCTCCATTAACTTGCTCTCAACATAGCATTGCCATTCAACAATGCTTTTCCACTAGAATGTCAACAACGCTTTAAAGTACTAATTCCAATTCTCGTTGGAATTAACTTAAACGATGGAGTCATAACACAACTCGTTAATAATATTCAATGTAATAATATTTCCCTTCAACTTTGATGACAATGTGGGTGTTTTTAAACTACCATTCCTGTGGCTCTACAATTGTTTCAATACCTACTTCATCCATCATTTGAAATGTTCAACAAAAGACCAAAAAACACCCACACTTTCTAGAAATCAATTCAATATTAAAATTACAAGGTTTCCCAACACATTTCATCTTGGTCTTCAAAGTGATCTCGGTTCTCCAAGAAATCGAATCTCTAATGCAGTCACAAGTCAATAACCATATTTTATTGCCCAACCATTTGGGGTTATAATACTCTTCTACCAAAGAGTGTTCTAGTCACACATTACAATTTGGCTAGAAATGGATTTCCTTCCCCAAGTAATCGATTTCCCTTACCAACGCCTTCACTAATTAATTATAAGAATATAACTTTTAGTAAACTGGAAATAATAACCCACATACCTTTTAACTCAAGTTGTCATTCGACAATTTGCACAACTCTTCTACTCAACCAATTTCCACACCTTGGTCATGTTTTATTTGTTGGGTTTAATTCCATTACCAGTGCCCAAACTTTATATTTAATACACCATTTGATATGCTATATTTCTCAAGAAATACTGGTCCACGCTTCAACGTTATTCAACGTTCTGCCTTTCTTCGAAACTTCAAGAAAATATTTAATCACAAAGTCTTTCTCCTCTTCCCATTAATTTTGATTCCTCTCATCATTTTTATTACTCCTTGAACATGAACATTAGCATCAACTAGGGTTCCAATACACAGATACACTCAATCCATACACCATTACATTGACACAAACTTCAGAAGGCATTCCAAAACCTTCACAGGGATTTCATATTCATGTAGTTGCTGACTGTTGGGCATCAACAACCAATGAATCCGATACATTCATATCCAACAGAGACAATCAATTTCATGAAAAATACATAAACAAAGATGTTCACAAACCAGAAGCATGCAAATATTCTTTACATTAATCAAATTCTGTTATACACACACTCTTTGGCCCAATACACAATATGGGCGTATTCTGCCCTAACCTCTTCTCGTTTCACACTCGCTCTCAGCGTCCTATTGCCTCTCCTCTATATTTTTACCATAGGCTTACAAAGTCCTTATACACTTTAGGAACAAACATAGTTCGTTTCAGATCCTAAAATATTTCTAATTAATCCCAAAATCTTTCCATAAATCATCCCTAAAATCTCTCTTTCCTAACAAGGCAAATTCATTTACAATTTTTCAATACCAATCAACCAATCTTATCTATTCAACCCTCTAGATTTATGGCTCCTCTTCTCTAGAATTTATTTAGCAACTTAGGAAACCTAATTATTTACATCAAGGAACAAAAATTCTTCATAAAATGTCAAGACCCTCTTTTGAGCTTTGTCTCAAGTTTAACGACTTTAGAAGCTAAGATGCTCCTGCATTAGACTCCCAAAGTAGAAACTTTTCATGACCTCCTGGTCATGTTATTTCATGATTGAATCCTCCAGGATTCCAAACCTTGTTCTTTAGTACTCCATTTTCCTTATTGATGCAAACTTGTACAATCATCTGTACTCTCCTGCTAATTGTCCTTCTTACTTCAGTATGATTCCTTGGAGGCACCTTCATCATCAACATCCATATCTCATCAATTTTCCATGTCCAATTTATCTTCTTGTTGGTACATTCCACAACTCCTTGGTTGAAATATCCTACTGCTGCTCTTCACTGGATGTTGAATCTCCTCTTCATTCATGCCACTGTTGTTTGGCACTCTGATATGCTTCTCAAAATAAGTTTGGAGTAAACTTGCAAAATCTATGCAGTTTTCATCACCTATGTTCTTTGCCAACCATCCTTCTAAGAATTCCATCTCTTTCACGAACTCTGCATTTTTTTTTTGTTTGTTTGTTTCTGGCATAAAACTGTCACCCACTATTTCATGTGTTGGAAATTTCCTGTCATCATTTCCCTTTGTTCCAACTTCCTTTGTACCTACACATAAATAATTAGTTTCAAAAAATTCTATTTCATTAGGTGCTTCAAGCATCTCTTCCTCCTCACGATTTATGTTTGCAGTCTTTGTGCATATTTCTTCAATCTTTGGATTTAATAGCCACTCTTCCAGAAATTTGATCTCCTCATTAAAATTTATGAGCATTGCATCTGAATGATGCTCTTCATCCCCTTGATCCTTTTCATGGCAGTCTCCACAATCCAATTCTTCTGTGTTTGCTGCGCTAACATGTTCTTACAACTGTACTTCAACAATTTCATTTACTAGCTGTGTATAGTCTTTATCTTGGTTGCCAGTATGAGACAATGATGCCTCATCTTCTCTTATAAAAGAATTATGATTCTATCCTTTATCTCTTCCTGTATAAATCATACCTCCATCTTCTTCAATCTTCATGACAATCCCTCATGATTGTCCATCTTCAACTCTTGTGTAGCCTACAATCATACAAAAATCATTAGTTTTAAAAACATGAGACTCCTTGGCCTCCTTTGATGCTTTTGACATCTTCCTCACATGCTGATCTAAACTTTCCCAAAAATCCATGAGACTTTCAGTAAGCCTCTCCTCAACATATTCATCTTCTCCAAGGATTGATCCTTGTTCAAGTTCACATATTTGAACTCGCATCTCATACTCAACTTCCCTGAGTTCTTTCCTCAACCATGCATGCAACCTGTGCTTCAACTTTTCCTGCAACATATGCCATTTCACCTTTCTCTTTCTCAATATCTAGCCATATCTTTGATCTTCCTAACTTCTCTGTAGCAACACCATTTGCACATTTAGTTGTAACTTTAACTCATCAAGCTCTCTGTCAAATTCCTCTTGACTCGTCCTCTTTATGCTAATTTCCCTGACATTCTCCTTAACTTTGTTGTGGCTTATACCTGAACCCTTGACATGAGTATCAATAGTCATATTCATCTCTTCCTTTCATGAGCTTCTTCTTGCCCACTCGTGAACTACATCCAAGCCTCTACTATGACAAGTCTCCTCACCTTGTCACAATACCTCACTAAGCTATCCTCATGAGCTCAGTCTTTTGGTATTTCCTTGGTTCTCTCCCTAGAACTTGTTGAGCACTTTGCTCCTTTTAGGCTTATGCACTTTCACCTCCTCTTGAGAGCATCCACTTGTCCTCTTACTTTCCAACCTTAGCTGGAACGTGTTTAGGTTTTTTTCCACGCTCTTTTCTCACTTGAGAACATCACTTGTTCTTAGTCACAATTCTCATTGTTGTAAATCACTACCACATGTCTTTCTGTTGCTGCTACATGTCAAGAATATAAAATTCTCTGTTCTAATTCAATTCAAACATAAAGACCATTTAGTTATCAATCTCATCATATCTTACTCAAGTTCTTCCTCTGCGCTCTCCTTTGATCTACTACAAGAATCCGATTACAATATTTAATTCTTGTAGCTCAAAGCCTGTTGATTACATTATACTCAGAATATAGCTTCACAGTTCTTCAGACCAATAAATTTCCCACATTCGTAGGGTTCTCCACAATGGCTGCAAGTCTCAACTACTCTATACCTTCCTCAAACATGCAGGAGTCTTCTCACTCTTTGATCTTTGTTCCGATCTCAATATTTTTCTCATGATTTTCAAAGAGCATTGTTGTTCTCTCATAACCAAATAATGCAGGGCCCTCCCAACCCTACTCTAAATCTACTCCAGAAATGATGCAATAGGATCCACCTTAATAACTCCCTTAGTAATTTGCTACAGGAAATTTAAATGTTCGTATAACCAATGATTGACCATGCTTTGTTCAATGCTGGCATACCTATCCTCACACCAAATTTACTTTATCTCTACACTTGGAACACTACATATCCACATACATGAACCCATAAACATGCATATAATTTTATTCTCATTCTATAACCAAGTACAAATCTAAAGGTACATGGGTATTACTTGTTGAAATAATGTAACTGCGAAGAGCATTCTTATTATTTTGTTATTGGATTAAATCCCCATTGTGGATTAATCATGTTATTATTATTATTGGATTAAATCCCCATTGAGGATTAATCATGTCATTATAATTATTATTGTTATTATATTAATCCCCATTGAGGATTAATCATGTCGGTAATTGTATAAGGACCAAATCCCCTTTTGCGGATTGGTCATCGGACAATTACAAAGTGCAGAATAAGAAGTCGGCCTCAACAATTATAATGGAAGGGCCAGAATTAATTAAAGGTGGATTTACCCACCCAATGTGAGAGGTCGGCCCTACCAGATGGTGACTCTTCACACGTGCCAGATTGATATAAATAAGAGGCTAGCGCCTCACTTCTTACACACACATTTCACTTGCTCATTCTCTTATGAGGCAAGCTGCAATTTCAAGTTGGTGAGAAGAGAAGAAGGGTGGCACATTTCTTGAGGAGGACTTTTCTGTATTGGTTGAGTTATCTCTTGAACATTGTATAAGCTATTTATGATAAGGAAGTTTTTGCTGGGTTTTCTTCCCCTAGAGGGTTTCCCAGGATAAATGTTGTGTCTCTTGTGGATGTGTATTTC
>ML778892.1:550150-568759 GCA_009831015.1 Picea engelmannii
CCACCCAGTGTGAGAGGTCGGCCCTGCCAGATGGTGACTCTTCACACGTGCCAGATTGATATAAATAAGAGGCTAGCGCCTCACTTCTTACACACACACTTCACTTGCTCATTCTCTTATGAGGCAAGCTGCAATTTCAAGTTGGTGAGAAGAGAAGAAGGGTGGCACATCTCTTGAGGACTTTTCTGTATTGGTTGAGTTATCTCTTGAACATTGTATAAGCTATTTATGATAAGGAAGTTTTTGTTGGGTTTTTTTCCCCTAGAGGGTTTCCCAGGATAAATGTTGTGTCTCTTGTGGATGTGTATTTCTCAGTGATCTTGTTCTTATTATGCTCTTATCTTTATGAAATGCAAAGAACTATAATAATGGCATAAACATTAACATTACTCTTATAAGGAGCTAGGCATAATTCACCATTTGAATTTACTATATATTGGGCATATTACCAAACAAATCGTTCCACATATTTAATACCCTGCATTTGAATATTAGTACAATTCATGATCAACTTTGGACTAGGCGCACTTACTATCCTTAATCTGGGTGAATCTCCATTAACTTGTTCTCAACATAACATTGCCATTCAACAATGCTTTTCCACTAGAATGTCAACAACGATTTAAAGTGGTAATTCCAATTCTCGTTGGAATTAACTTAAATTTTGGAGTCATAACACGACCTGTCAACAATATTCAATGTAACAATATTTCCCTTCAACTTTGATGACAAAGTGAGTGTTTTTAAGCCGCCATTCTTATGGCTCTAAAATTGTTTCAATATCTACTTCATCCATCATTTGAAATGTCAAAAGACACAAAAACGTTCACACTTTCCAGAAATCAATTCAATATTAAAATTACAAGGTTTCCCAACACATTTAATTGTTTCAATATCTACTTCATCCATCATTTGAAATGTTCAACAAAAGACACAAAAACGCCCACACTTTCTAGAAATCAATTCAATATTAAAATTACAAGGTTTCCCAATGCATTTAAGCTTGGTCTTCAAAGTGATCTAGATTCTCCAAGAGATCGAATCTCCAATGCAATCACAAGTCGATAACGATATTTCATTTCCCAACCATTTTGGGTTATAATACTTTGCTACCAGAGAGCGTTCTACTCACTATTACTAACGCCTTCACTAATTAATGATCAGAATATAACTTTCAGTGAACTCGAAATAAGAACCCACACACCTCTTAAGTCAGGTCATCATTCAACAATTTGCACAACGCTTCTGCTCAACCAATGAACATGCCTTGGTCACGTTTTATTTCCTGGGTTTACTTCCATTACTAGTGCCCAAACCTCAGATTCAATACATCATTTGATATGCTATATTGCTCAAGCAATATTGGTCCACACTTCAACAGTATTCAACATTTTGCCTTTCTTCAGAACTCCAAGAAGATCTTTAATCAAAGAGTCTTGCTCCTCTTCACATCAATGTCGATTCTTCTCCTAAGTTTTGATCACTCCTTAATCACAAACATTAGCTTCAACTGGGGTTTTGATACACAGATATACTCAATCCATACACCATTACATCGACACAATCTTCAGAAGGCATTCCAAAATCTTCACAGGGATTTCATATTCATGTAGTTGTTGACTGTTGGAAACCAACAACCATCGAATCCCATACATTCATATCCAACAAAGACAATCAATTTCATGAACAATACATAGACATAGATGTTCACAAACCAGAAGCATGTAAATATGCTTTAAATTAATCAAATTCTGTTATACACACAATCTTTGGCCTGATACATAATATGGGCGTTTTCTAGCCTGGCCTCTTCTCCTCTCACACTCACTCTTAGCCTCCTATCGCCTTTCCTCTATATTTTTCCCGTAGAATTACAAAGTCTTTATACACTTTAGGAACAAACACAGTTCGTTTCAAATCCTTAAATCTTTCTAACTAATCCTAAAATCTTTCCATAAATCATCCCTAGAATCTCTCATGCTTAACAAGGCAGATTAACTTACAATTTGTCAATCAATACCAATCAACCAATCTTATCTATTCAACCTTCTAGATTTAAGACTCTTCTTCTCTAGAATTTATTTAGCAACTTAGCAAACACAATTATTTACATCAAGGAACACAAATTCTTCATCAAATGTCAAGACCCTCTTTTGAGCTTTGTCTCAAGTTTAGTGACTTTGGAAGCTAAGATGCTACTGCATCACACGATAATCCCAAGAATAAGAATCTTATCTTCTCATCTTCAAAACCTTACTTGAATGCAAATTAAATTGTTGAAACAATTGATTAGTTCCTTTCCTTGAAGCTTCTTTTGAAATTACTTATCCAATAACTCTACCCTTTCTTTCTTCACTTTCAATGGGGATGAATAAATGCAAGACTATAACAAAGAAGCTTCCACTATCATAAGATACAACAAAGAGATCACATATGTCCATGCATGTCCATTGGTGAAAGTCATAAGACTATCCTTAATTGTTCAATGTATAAGGCCCAAAGGGTGGCAACATGATAAAGAATTGTAGAACATTCATTCTTTTGACAATATTTCCATGGTCTATTTTCTAAACAAATTGTTCCCAAAATCTGAAATGTTAGACAAAACTATATCTTGAATTAAGAGGCAACGTTGTTGCATGTAATGCTTAAAAGACTCTATAATAAACAACAATTAAATAAATGTTATAAGAGAGTATCACTTAGCATGAGATAAAACCTTTCAAAAATTGGAGTGCACGCATTTGATCAATCATGAAGTGTGCTTCATAAGACTCATATTTCATGTAATCAATAAACATTGCATTCATGGTGTATGACACAGATCTTAATGTGAAACTCAACCCCTCGTTGTAATCAAAATTTAGATCTTTAAACTGTATGCATTTGAAAAGCTTGATATATTTGTATATATACACAATAACCATTTCATTCCAACCAATCATTAGGGTAATGGAATGAGTACCAACTCAAACTTGGACACAACCACTATGGAGTGCAATCACTATAAGGTAAAATCCTTATCAAAATTTATTCTTATCTTGTCTATGCTCTTTAAACAAAAATTTGAATAGGGTTGTTTCTTTTAAACCTCATGGGTGTGCAACATGATTAAAACTTCTATCTTGGTCAACATAAAAACACGTTTACACATCCAAAAGGCGAAACTTGGGTAAATTAATACCCAACAAATTATAGCCAATGATGACATCAACCATAAAATCTATATTTCTAATAATGAAATGTTGGTTGGAAAATAGATATTGTTGACTCGACTTCCTCTCAAACAATGTTATTGTCATGGAAGTAGAGAGCTTTAGTAGCTCAACATCTCAAATTCCATAGATGTGTTGACTCTGTTACAAGCCATGATAGCATCTACAACGACTTACACAGTAGGCAAAATAATCTATGCAACAAGTATAATCATGTGCATATTAATTCCCATATTTACTGGGCTTTTCTTTGCAGAGAATGAACACATATTTTCATTTTATATGCAAACTTTACATAACCAATGCTGCGATTTTAATGACAGTGCATGTGCTTGATACTTGAATGTTGGAGTAAACAATCAACTTTGATCAAACTATGGTTAGTCCTCCAAAACAAATTTATTTTCAATTGAATATTTACAATAAAGAGTGAAAAGGGGCATGCCTTAAGGCATCCCACTATTTATCATACTAGGCTTTCTTTTGCAAGCTCTTTTTCTCCTTCCAACAATTCTAAAAGATGGTTCTATTATGCATGCTGATCCTTTTTAACATTGTTAGTCTCAACTAACAATGTTTTCACACCCAAATGTGAGTTAAACCAATCATCTCAACCAACTCCAACAAACATTTAGCTTCTAAAATTAGTATTTGTAGTGTGAAAAATACTTACTACAAGACTCATTTTGTTGAATTAAAAATATAATTCCTTTAAATATCAAAGATTCCAGAATTCAAAGATTATGACTTAGACCCATTACACATAGTAAATGTCTTCAATAAAATAATCATGAAGAGTTTTAAAACTACCATATTGTTGAGTGATGGAAAATGGTGACAACAAATTTATTAATTTAAAATGATAATGAATGAAATGTTCTTTAATTTAATCAAATGTAGTATTTTTAATAACTTTGAAATATTCAAAGTCACATTTTTCATGTTAAAAATGTGTGTAGTTTTTCTGATAATTACCATGTAATTGAATTGCATCTTGTTTTTCGTTTTCTGAAAGTGCTATTTTTGTAATTTACAATTTTGAAAGTTACATTTGTTGTGCCAAGAATACAAAAATTATGATATTTTGTTACAATTTTGATCTATTGTATTTTGTTTCATTTTTTTAAATGTAGTAATTTTTTACAATTTTGAAAAATTAAAAAAATTATATAAAAAATGCTAATTTGCAAAGAATCGGTAATAAAGTTCAGTTCTTTCTTAACCTTAAACAATTTTAGATAATTTTACACTTAATTTTAGATCAAAATCGACATTATTTATTATTATTTCTACAATATTAATAAATTCACAACAATATTAACTATATATTGATAAATTCACAATACTGCAAAGAATCCAACCCAAAGCACATGACTTTCAAAAGGTTGACCAATCCACATTTAAAATCCATCAACAAAATTAGTAAATTTAATGTCATAATAAATTCACACTAAATACAACTAATGCAGGAAGTACAATGAAATGATTCAAAGATACTATATTATAAAACCAAGTTATAAAAGAGAAAAGTGTATTTTGAAATAAACACATGTTATACAACTTGAAACATTTTATTATTGGGAATAATGAACTAAATTACAATACTGATATCCAAATTTCAACAAAAGTGTTTATTTCCCCTTTTCTTAAGGTTTTTCTTCGCATCAAACTTGATTTTGCAAGAAGAGACCTGGGTATGGAAATATAAGTCAATAATTAATAAAGGCATTGGCAACTTTAATCATTCATCTGATCTAATTAGTCATGGAAAGATGAAAGTACTACTTACAAGTGTAGGGGTTGGCTCCGAAGTTCGTTGCAAGACAAACACTTCCACACGAATGCCCTAAGGCAAACCAAAATGTCATTAGAAATATAAATTATTATTAAACTAAGGAAACTCTAAAATCTTGCATTCATTTCTCACTAATAGATATTTGTTTTATTACTTAGACATTAGTACAATTAGTTTAGGTAGGAATTAACAATCTATGGAACCATTATTAAGGAAACTCTAAAATCTTGCATTCATTTTTCGTTAATAGATATTTGTTTTGTTTTATTACTTAGACGTTAGTACAATTAGTTTATGTAGGAATTAACAATTCATGGAACCATTATTATGTAGAACACAACATATGACGATAGATGGTTGCCATAGTTGATGCTCAGTAATAAATTAATTGAAAAATCATGTAATAGGTTTAGACAAGAAGCAACATATATCAAATAAAAATAAAAATACAAGCATAAGTAAGCCAAAAAGGTTTGTCATGGTTAAATAACATCATATTTGAAAGTTAACAATAAGTGATTCTTATTTTTGCTTTAAAAGTTAATGTTATTTTTGTTTAACTTGGGCAAGGAAACTCAAACTCCAATCTTTTAGAATAGAGCTGGGGGGATTTTGCTCCTTTTTATTGTCCAACCTACTTTCTTAAATGAGTAGAATATTTGGTTTATTAACCGTTACCAACTTATCCAGGGCATGTTTCTTGTGGGGAGCCCCCAATACCCTAAATATTAGGGACATTATAATCATAGCTTAACCTCGGTTGGGTTTGACCTCACTCTAAGGGCCTTGGAAATTATTTTTCTTGAGAAGGAAAAGAGGGTGGGATAGGATTGAAACTAGTCAAAACAAAAGGGGAATAGAAGAGTAAAAAATATATCTCAAACCACCATCACTTAAGAGAAGATTTCGAGAAAGGAGAGTACCTAAAGACTTCTTGATAAGGTAGATTGAAGTTCAAAGCACGAAGGAGACTTATCCACAACCTGGAGAGGGCCATTCCCAAAGGTTTTAGAATTCTAGTGAAATTCAAGTCACTCTATGTTGCTTGTCTCCCAAAGGAAGTGCCCTACATTGGAATGTTCATAGAGCACAAGATCTTCACGATTGAACAATTGCCTCAAACTTCCTTTGAGCCTAGCGAGGCTTCTGATGGGATGAAACCTTAGGAGGGTGAATATCCCTCTATACCTTCTCTGAATCCAATTGCTTTCCTTGACGAGGAATATTACCATCCTTATAGGTGAAGAGTCACTTCCATTAAGAATATGTGAACCATGGATTTCAATTATAGCCCAGGGAAATCCACTTTCAAGTGACCATAATCTTGATAATAAAAACACATGAATGCCTCTATACAAATATGAGCCACTTTCCTCCAATTTCTTTTTTCAAGCCTCTTGTCAAGGTAGATGAACTTGCTAATGGAATTACCTATAACTGTGAGGGATTCGTCATCCTGAAGCTCCAATGGGAGAGTTGAGAGATTTAACCAAATAGGTTGGGTCAAGTTTTGTTCCCTTCTTGAATTAAATCGCAGACATCAAGGCTTTAGGGCCAAAATATGTTTTTTCCAAAGCTAGTTTCCTTGAAAATCCCAAGGGAAAAGCCAAGTTTTTTTTGAAAGATGAAGAGTGGCTTTGCACTATAATTCCAAAGGATACCCAAGCAGGGGAAACCATACCCTCCCTCATCAACCTCAAGTGAGGTTTTCATGTCAATCTAACCTCCATAGAACTTTCCAACCAATGCTAACATTTGAAAGTAAGTAATTTGAACTATTAGAATATCCTCTTCTAGAAACATTCAAGTCTTCGCAAAGCAGAATTTAACGCATTTCTTATCCCTGCATCTTCTCATGGATTTCTCCTTTGTATAAGATCTTTTCTCTGTGACCTTAATGAGACTTTTCCCTATCTACTCGTCACTAGAAGGATTCTTAGGAGGATCAAATTCCATACAACACCAACTAAGATAATCTAGGACAAGACTTGTGGTTCTTTGAGCTAAGGTTTCATAATTTCAGATAAAGGGAACAAGTGTAAAAGAAGCCAAACTAGAAAGGAGAGTGCTCTTCCTCAATTCTAAGGCATGATATTGTGGATTTGTCCCATTGAATGAAGTTGATGAAGTGTTATTGTAGCCATGCAATTTTTTATCGCGATCTTGAATCCTCCCACATGAAGGGTGGCAAGAATCCTAACAAGTTTCATGGTGGGTACCATGGCATGAAATATCTTGGGCTCTATCCTTAACAAGACAAGGGATTTTCAATGAAACATTAGCCTTGGAACTAGAACCTTCCAATAGCCACCTAAGCCCTTGTACCTCTTCTTTGTCAAGCAAGGAGAGAGTAGATCTAAAAAGGGATGACCCACGCAATGATAAGTCAATAGGAAATTCCCCCCTAGAATGCCCCAACAATTCTTAAACCGAGCCTATGGCTTGGGTCTAGGGTTATTCATCCTTGAGGCCTAGGGTTTTGAAGAGAAGGTGCTTCTTGCTCCATCGGACATGGTAGGAACTAACTAGAGATGTACAAAGCAAATGTTTTGGTAATAAATTTATGCGCATGTCTTTAATTGCAGACACTTTTACTTCAATTTTCTCTTTTGAGTCCTCTAGTTAATCTCCATTGGTTAATGTTATTCCTAGTTTTTCCATGGCATGTACACCTCTTATTTTACTACCATTGCAGGACAACGACATGTGTTTCTTGATAAGTTTGAACATATGTCCCATGCTTGGAAGGGTATGATACAATCACTGTTGAGAGATACTTGGAAAGGTTGTCCCATTTTCTTAATAGTTTTATTGTTGTGCATGAATATGTTAAGATGCAATTATTTGTTTAGAGCTTGTAGGGGGTATGTATGGGAATGGTTTAATTATTTGACCACTACATGTGTAGCTACTTTCATTGCCTCTATGCATGCTTTTGGATCTGAATGGTTTGATGAAGAGTACCAACATTTTCTTATTGATTTCACTAACATCATGAAAATTGAATTTGAGAGGGTTTATAATTTTAACAACAGATCTTCTAAAACATTTGCAAGGATTGATCCATTACTTAGGGAGGAAGAGGCTTATTTGTTAGATAATGTTTTCATGCTTTTGATTTTAATTTCAGTTTCCTCTTTAAAACACACAAGACAATGCCTCAATAAAATTTAGGAAATGCTTATATCCTTTCTAAGAACTTAGAAATTCATATTACTAGTAACTCTAGTCAAATTGATAGTTTTTGTGAAGGTGGTTTTATAATTACAAGAGATTCCAAGTGCATAGAAAAAGAAACATGTAAATGAATTTTTTGATTAGGAGAACTTTTCTAAGATAGAGCATGATTACGGAGTAACCTCAACTTTTGATCATGTGGAAGAAATTGTACATCATGATGTTTCTAAAATGCCTTCTTCCATTCCTTTGTTCACTAAGCATAATGAGGAATCAAAATATTTAGTTGAGTCTTATTCAAGACCTTGAACCCAAGGAAGACATGCTTCTTTCTTCAAGTAATATCTCTAATTGTGAACAATAAGACTTTCATGGAATCTACAAGCCTAGTGAAGATGTTACATATATTGTGAATTCCATTTAAAGAATAGCTTAGGAGAAAGAAGAGAAGATGCACCCAATTAACTTTGAGGACTTGAAGATGCACCCAATTAACTTTGAGGACTTGAATCGGAAAAGGATTAATCACCCTTTTTTGTAATGTTTTTAATTCAAGTAGAACCCTATGGGGAACTTCATGAAGATCCAAAAATCAAGGATTTTGTGCCTATTGATCGTGAAGAGGAAGGGTCGAGTTTCTAGCTTGATTTATTGACTCTTCTTAGTAGTGATTATAGATTTGGATAGGAGGTGCAATGGGTTGATCGAGAGGATTTTAATCAACATGAGACTTCTTTTCCCTTTACTGTGGACGACTTGGTTCAAGATGAACATCCTATTGAGATACTATTGCTGCAAGAAGAACAACTTTTGGTTCAAAACAAAAGATGATGTTTCTCATAGTTTCATAACGATCTCACTTCCCGATTTTGTTTCTTCATTTGATTCTCAGTTGAATAATTGCTTGGATATTAGTTTCCATCATGGTCTGATTGGAATGAGGATGGTGGATGTATGTCGAGAACCAATTTAGAAAAGTTTCAGCTTTAATAATTTCTTCTTACACACAAATGAGCAACCATGTTTTGAGTCGCCACCAACAGTGTTAGTTGGTCATTTGACGATCAAACATATGGAGATTTCTTTATAGACTTCATGATTGACTTAATCAGAGGTATGACTATGTTGATCTTTCCCATAGGACCAATTATTTATCTACATGGTTGTATTGTTGAGTTTGTGTACCTTGGGAGGTGTTCCCCATGTGTTTCTGCTCTCCTAGACACATGTGGGATGTACTATGCACTTTGTGTCTAATTTCACTTTGACTTGGGAGTTTTAAGTCAAAAGTGAAATTTTGTCATTTATGCCTAAAATGACTATTAATTCACTTTGTGGGTGAATTAGAGACATAAAGTGAATTTAGGGAACTTAACCCAAAGTGGGTTATTGAGTGAGATTCTTTTTGGGAAATCTCAACCTTTGATTAGATGGGAGATGGGATGATCTCAGCCATCCATATCTTAGGTATCCTTATGGAGGTTTAAGAGGGGCGCAAAGTGCAAAGGAGAGATCATAACTTCATTTGCTCACTTGGAGAGATTGAGAGGGAGCTTTGGCATGGGGTTTGTTCCATGAGGTGAGGATAGCTTGGGTGCATGCTTTCATGGAGGGAGGCATCTAGCTTGGAGCTTGGTTTATTTACTGAGGAGCATTCATTACTGTGGAGCGCGCACTTGTTGAGGAGGGTGCATCAGTAGTGGGGAGGTCTTTCACCCATCAGATTGCAGTGGGATCAGTTGCAGAGGGAGGCCGCAAAGCAAAGCTTCATTCTTGTGGAGGGGTTTTCCATTCTGAGCTCACAGCTTGCATCTGGAGCAATTATGGTGGTTTTGAGAGCTTTGTGGGGGGCACACCTTCTTAGGGCACACCTGGTTCTTTTGGACTTGTATTTCAGCTTGGATCAAGTTGCTATTGTATCAGGTTCATCTATATTTTGTACTTGTTGTATTCCACCATCTACTTTCCCCATATATAAACATATATCCCAAACTGGTTTTCCCCGGGGGGGTTTTATTCAGGGTCATGTTGACCAAAAATACGTGTACAAAATGATGTGTGTTAGTCTTTTAGATCTGCTTATTTTCAGTTGTAAAGATCACTAGGTGTGTTGTATTTATTTTAGTATGCATGTGCTAACTTCTGGTTGCTAAAACTACATGCTAGAGCACCTAAAACTGCAAGTACAACCGTAACAAATCAGCAAGAAGTTCCTGAACTGTTGGCTGTCCTAAAACATCAGCAAAACATTAACATAACAGTTGAAACTTAGAGACAATTTGTGGTCAAAGACAAACCCAGTTGGAAAACTGATAGGACCTGGAAAATCTTCATGGTATCAGAGTTGAGGTGGCTGAATTTTGAGTAGTTTGGACAGCACATGTGTTGGCTGTCATATACATCTTCTTAGCAGAATTTTGTGGACAACCATTGACTCATTCAGTGGTTGTTAGTGGGCAGATTTTTGTAGAGGATAGTTGGGCAGTTTTGGTATTTTGTTGTCAGTCTCTTTTCACACCTACGGAATAGGAGTGACACTGATTTGACTCGACCTCTTTTCACACCTATTTTGCTAGGAGTGAGGTCGTAGGACGCTTGTCTCTTTTCACACCTGTGTTGATAGGAGTGAGGCAGCGTTTCCTTGGCAGTTTGAGCATTAGTTGGGAGTGCAGTTTGGAAAACATGTCATCATCTTAGATGCGTGTTGAGGACAAGCTAGTTGGGGCTAGCAATTGGTCGCCTTGGAAGGCGAGGATGGTCTTTGTCTTAGAGGACCTCGAGCTATGGAACATAGTCGAGGTGCCTGTTCCAGTTTTTCCTGTCATTGCCCCCATCTTGCTGGCAGAGTTCAGGAAGAGGAACAACAAGGCAAAGAGGACCATTTGTGATGCAGTTCGTGATCATATCATACCCCATTTGACGGGGAAGACTTATGCATACAAGATGTGGTCATCTATATGTAAGTTGTATGAGAGCTCCAATGAGAACTAGAAGATGGTTCTTCATGACCGACTTAGGGGCATTCGCATGCTCAAGGATGAGTCGGTAACTTCATTCCTTGGTCACTACACTCAGATCAGAGACGAGCTTGGAGCCGTCGGAGAGGTGGTGGACCCCAACTCTTTGGTGAGGCAAGCTATAATAGCTTCAACAAACCGTGGGGTCCATTTGTCTATGGCATTGTTGCCAGGGAAGTCATGCCTACATGGGAGAGGATGTGGGATGACTTCGTCCAGGAGAAGATTAGGCTTGTAGCCGAGGCTTCTGGACAGAGGCAACAACAACAACAACAGTCTGGTCAGGGTGATGAGGATCTTGCTCTTTGGACAAAGGGCAAGAACAAGGTCAGTCGTGGGGGTCAACAGGGTCCCAGGTTTGGGGCCCCACCATAGGGGAGTGGAGGAGAGAGTAGCAGTGGTCAGAGGAGAGATATGAGCAAAGTGAAGTGTTTTGTTTGTAAGAAGTTCGAGCACCATGCTGGACAGTGCCCCAATAGGAAGAATAAGGGTGGTACCACAGCTACAACAGAGGAGGCAGAGTTTCAGAGAAAGTGTGCTTTCCTGATATGCTGCACTTCAGTTGAGACGACACCCAGTATCTAGTATATTGACAGCGGGGCTTCGAGCCATATGACTGGAGTTCGAGAGTACTTGACTGATCTCAGAGACACCAAGGTCAGGATAGAGATTGCTCTTGGAGATGACACATTGGTCAGAGTTGTTGGGATTGGCACAATTACCTTTCGGAGAGATAGCATGCCACCTATATCGTTCAGGGACGTTCTCTATGTCCCTGGGCTGAAGAAGAATTTGATTTCAGTTTCCACCCTCCAGGATAGAGGTGACTTTCAGAGGCACCGAGGTACTCATTCATCCTCGGGGGTCTTCACTTGCCTCGAGACAAGTGATTGGAGTGAGGGATGGGAAACTATTCAGATTGCTTTTTCAGCCTCTTCATGCATTGGTAGCGAGCAACGACAACAACAAATAGATAAGTGAGTTATGGCATCGTATGATGGCCCACCTACATCATGGAGCTCTCGAAGGACTGAAAGAGGTTGTGACCTGAGTGCCACAGATCAGTATAGAGCATCAAGATGTTTGTAGAGGGTGTGTGCTTGGTAAGTTTACCAAGACCTCGTTCCCCAGCAGTGACACCAGGTCAGCTGGGATATTGGATTTAGTACACACGGACGTGTGTGGGCCCATGACTCGGAGGTCCTTGAGTGGTTGTGAGTACTATCTCACATTCATTGATGACTACTCAAGGAAGACTTGGATCTATTTCCAGAAGGCCAAGAGTGAGATCTTCACACGGTTCCAAGAGTTCAAAGCTCTTGTGGAGAACCAATCGGGAAAGAGGATCAAAGTCTTGTGGTCGGATAACGGGGGAGAGTATTCCTCGAGACAGTTTGTAGAATTTTGTCCCCAGCATGGCATTAGAAGACAGATGACTGTACCATACAACCCTCAGCAAAACAGGGTTGCCGAGAGGAAGAACCGAGCTATTACCGGTGCAACGAGATCCATGTTGCACGATTAGAGTTTGCCTTTGTACTTATGGGCAAAGGCATGTGCTACTGCAGTTTACATGCAGAACATGAGCCCCCACAAGATATTGGGGAAGATGACTCTTGAGGAGGCCTTCACTGGTAGGAGGCCCGATGTCGAGCACATCAAGATCTTTGGGTGCTTGACCTTTTCTCATGTCCCCTCGAAGAGGAGGAAAAAGCTAGACCCCATAGCCCAGTAATGGATTCTAGTTGGATACTCAGAGGTGTCCAAAGACTATCGCATCTACATTCCGCCACTTAGGAGAGTGGTGGTGAACAGAGATGTCAGATTTGAGGAGGATAGGGCTTTTCATAGATCTCTTGAGTCGAGAGTCAGAGTTGAGGATGATGCAGAGGCATCAATTGTAGTCTCAGAGGGAGCACAACCTCAGGTTTCAGGTACACTATTATCAAGGGTGACAGGGTCACCATGCACAGTTTCAGGGTCACAGTCGGAGCATGTTCAGTCAGAGGGGGCACAAACTTCGGGTTTTCAAAGTGTTGAGATGAGTAATGAGGAAGTCACTCTTGGGCAGAGGGACCTTACTTCTCCGTTGACCACTTCAAGGAAGAGGAGACCTAGATGGTTTCAGGAGACCCTGAAGGAGACCAGAGGACACACTCATTCTCATTTTATACGTGGATAATTTGTTCATCACTGGAGCCGAGGATCTCATAGCTGAGTGCAAGTTGAGACTTGCATCAGAGTTTGAGATGAGTGATATTGGATTGATGCACTACTTTTTGGGTATGGAGGTATGGCAAGAGGAGGGTCACATATTTCTCGGGCAGGGGAAGTATGCAACATATATTTTGAGCAGGTTTTAGATGGAGGACTGCAGACCCATGTCTACACCCATGATTACCAACTGGAAGAAGCTTAGTGCTTCAGATACCCAATTGGTAGATGCCACAGTTTACAGGCAGTTGATCGGTTCGCTCATGTATCTGATTAACACCAGACCAAATATTTGTTTTGTCGTGAACACTCTCAGTCAATATATGGTTGAGTCGAGGAGTGTTCACATGGTTGGGGAAAAACATGTTTTGAGGTACATTACTGGGACAATTGATTATGGCCTAGACTATGTCAGAGGAGATGGAGTCAGTTTGGTTGGCTACACATACTCAGACAGGGTAGGATGTGCTGTTGACAGAAAAAGCACCTCAGGGTGCTTCTTTGGTTTGGGGTCAGGACTTGTTTCCTGGTTCAGCTGAAAGCAGAAGTCAGTTGCTTTGAGTTTGGTCGAGGCAAAGTATATGGCGGCCAGTCAGGCCAGTTGCGAGGCCATTTGGCTTCGTAAGATGTTGGTTGGTTTGTTTGGTCAGGAGATGCCACCGACCATCATTCACTGTGATAATCAGAGTTGCATAAAACTCTTTGAGAATCCAGTGTTTCATGACCGGTCGAAGCACATTGAGATCATGTAACACTTCATTCGTGATTGGGTTCAGAGAGGCGCAGTTCAAATGCAATATGTATCGACAGACGACCAGGTTGCAGATATTCTCACCAAGGCCCTGCCAAGAGGCAAACATGTCTACTTCAGAGACACGATGGGCTTGGTGAGGAACACCTTCCTTGGTAAGAGGGAGTGCTGAGTTTTTGTACCTTGGGAGGTGTTTCCCATGTGTTTTTGCTCTCCTAGACACATGTGGGATGTACTATGCACTTTGTGCCTTGTACTTTGTGTCTAATTTCACTTTGACATAGGAGTTTTAAGTCAAAAGTGAAATTTTGTCATTTATGCCTAAAATGACTATTAATTCACTTTGTGGGTGAATTAGAGACATAAAGTGAACTTAGGGAACTTAACCCAAAGTGGGTTATTGACTGAGATTCTTTTTGGAAGATCTCAACCTTTGATTAGATGGGAGATGGGATAATCTCAGCCATCCATATCTTAGGTATCCTTATGGAGGTTCAAGAGGGGAACAAAGGGCAAAGGAGAGATCATAACTTCATTTGCCCCCTTGGAGAGATTGAGAGGGAGCTTTGGCATGAGGTTTGTTGCATGAGGCGAGGATAGCTTGGGCACATGCTTTCATGTAGGGAGGCATCTAGCTTGGAGCTTGGTTTATTTACCGAGGAGCATTCATTACTGTGGAGGGAACATCAGTAGTGGGGAGGTCTTTCACCAGTCAAATTGTAGTGGGATCAATTGCAGAGGGAAGCCACACAACAAAGCTTCATTCCTGTGGAGGGGTTTTCCATTCTGAGCTCACAGCTTGCATCTGGAGCAGTTATGGTGGTTTTGAGAGCATTTATGGGGGGCACACCTTCCTAGGGCGCACCTGGTTCTTTTGAACTTGTATTTCAACTTGGATCAAGCTGCTATTGTATCAGGTTCATCTATATTTTGTACTTGTTGTATTCCACCATCTACTTTCCTCATATATAGACATATATCCCAAACTGGTTTTCCCCATGGGGGTTTTATCCAGGGTCATGTTGACCAAAAATACCTGTGTACAAAATGATATGTGTTAGTCTTTTAGATCTGCTTATTTTCAGCTGTAAAGATCACTAGGTGTGTTGTATTTATTTTAGTATGCATGTGCTAACTTCTAGTTACTAAAATTACATGCTAAAGCACCTAAAATTGCAAGTACAACCATAACAAATCAACAAGAAGTTCCTGAACTGTTGGCTGTCCTAAAACAGCAGCAAAACATTTACATAACAGTTGAAACTTAGAGCCAATCTGTGGTCAAAGACAGACCCAGTTGGCAAACTGATAGGACCTAGAAAATCTTCATGTATAGGGAATTCAAATATATTGATCAATCATGGGCCATGGTAGGTCTGATATATTTCCAGAATTTAGAAAACATAAAAAAAATAGAAATGAAAAATAAAAAGAAAAAAAAGGTTCAAGTTTTTAGGATAGATCAATGAGTTCAATTCTTCCTATTTTTGAGCTTGTCAATAGGTTTGTTCTTGTGTCAAATTTACAATTCCCTTTCCCTTAGGTCAATAAGTTCCAATTTTCATTTGGTTGAACTTTTAGGGTTTTCCACATGTCTTAGTGTAGGTGAATAAGTTCAATTTGAACTCTTAGGTAGGTGTTGTTCCAGTGAAATTTTTAGAGTCAATCGTTGAGGGTGTTTTAGGTTGTTAGTATTTTTCTTTGGGATGGTAGTTTTAAAATTATTGAGTTGTGTCCTTGTTTTTATTTTGACTCGAAATAAATGTCATCCTAACACAGCTTGGTTGTGAAAGAGTCTTTGGGTCTAGACTCATATTCAGAAATTGTTACATTGAGTAATTTGAAATCAGAATTGTCTCTTGATAATATGGTCTGGCATACAAAAGCCTTTATATGTAACGCTCAGTTTTGTTGGTCATTATCTAAAATCTGAGTCAGAAGAGTCAAGTGTAAGTTTGAGAGTCCACACTTTAGAGTCAAGTCATGTTTGTTCCAACATATCCTATCTTTCATATTTTTTCCCCATGCTAATTGGGGGGATTTTCTCGTTACTTTCCTTCCAATAGATCTTCTCCTATCCACAAGGACACAATTACTTCGGGGGTTGATTTAAAAGCTAAGTACATCGGTGTCTAAAATGGTGGTCTACCTCACATTCAACAAACTTTTCATCATTGGTCTCATTAAATGATTCCTTTCGATATTCGAATTTAGCGCATTCATTCATACTGATCGGATTGTACTCATACATTGGGGCCCATTGTCATTATTGGTGGGCCACCTCATGTCATGCACGGATTATCATTAGTGGTTTCTTACTAGATGGTTTCTCCCATGGTCAATTCCAACCTCTTATCCCATCATGGAAGTCCATACTTGAGGTTGGTTGGTGCATGATTCCAAGTCTCAGTTATTTGGGCATGTCTAGCTTCCATTTAGCAAATATTTGAAGCTTGGACATGTGAAGCCTTATACACAGGAGCTTTCTTTGGTTTATATTACAAGTCTTATTGATCCAGAGTTCTAGGATTCTCAACATCCTACAGGGGGATCTCTTCCCTAATTAAAGTTGATGTTAACATCCAAAATGAATTTCTTCAAAATGGGGATGGTTCGATACATTACAAGATGGATTGGTTGGCTGGTTCATCATTCAACATTGATGATTGGTGATTTCTAATTAGGGTTAGCACATGGTTGTATATATTTTATTGCTGAAGGATTGAGGATCACACATTTTCTTAACAAGTGATTCACAACAAGTACATCAAGAGGATATATCATGCTCATATCAATACATAGAGGGATAGGATTTCCTTGGGATATTCAATGTTATTTAGAGCAAGTTCCTCCAATTCTATTTTTTAACAGGTGGCCCCATGCATAAGTAACAAGCAAATGTTAGATTATGCATGGGAGGATGCAAATGGTCATATGGGATTTCTCAAATTCTCGACTTAGCTATTTTTAGAAGTTTATATTTAAAAAAAATCGATATCTTTCTGCCATAGATGATAGTGTTGGGCACTCAATTGATAGTTCTCCAAAAGGGTACTTTAGATTTTCAAAGATGCACAATCTTGGAAAATTTCTATCTTTAGAAATTTTATATTTCTTGAAATCTAATTGTATATTTGGATACCCTTTTGGGAGATGTGCATGTGGTTTCGTTTTGGTGGCATTTTGAGGTAGCCAAGGCCTTGGTCAAACCTAGGTCTAAAATAGACTTTTTTGTGTTTTCAAAGAAAATCACTTTTTTGATAACCGATGTTGAGTATAATATGTGGGTAAATTTTGGTAGTGATTCAAAGTGTAAATAATGTAACTGCAAAGTGTATTCTAATTATTATTGTTGTATTATTCATTAGATCAATCCCCTATTGCGGATTGATCATGTCAGCTATTGTAAAAGACCAAATCCCCTTTTGTGGATTGGTCAAAACATAATTGTAATAGGTAGAATAAGAAGTCGGCCCCATAATATATTAAAGGTGGTTTTAACCACCCAGATTGAGAAGTCGGCCCTGCTAGTGAAAAGACACCTCCACACGTGCCAGAGTTGTATAAATAAGGAGGCTAGCGCCTCATTTAGACACACACTCACTTGTTCATTGAGGTTCAAGTTTCAGAGCTGCAGTTGGAAGAGAGAGAGAGAGAGAGAGAGAGAGAGAGAGAGAGAGAGAGAGAGAGAGGCGCATTCTTGGGAGAGGACTTTCTATATTTGTTTGAGTTATCTCTTGGCATTGTATTGGCTATCTATAATAAGGAAGTTTTACTAGGTTTTCTCCCCCATGAGGGTTTCCCAGGATAAATGACGTGTCTCTTGTGATTGTACATTTCTCAGTGATCCTATCTTATGCTATTGTTATCTAGTGAAATGCAAAGAACTCTAATAATAGATTAAACCTTAACATGGTATCAGAGCTAAGCTAAAGAGAGCATCTTTCACAAGAGAGTGAAAAACGTCACTATTGTCGTACATGCAAATTAGGGCTTTTTATTGAAGGAGTATTTCAGCCCCAAAACCATCTAGAAAAGTGCGTTGTTCCTCAAGGATCACTTTGGCATCCTCAGCGCAACTTTTCAGTGGCTAGATCTCCCAGAAAGTGAAACCCTAGTTTTCACAAAGTACCAGAAAACTAGAGTACCAGAGTACCAGAAGTACCAGAAAACTAGAAGCACCAGTCCAGAAATCCGCTGGTCAAATTTGAGGGGGTAAAAGTTGGATTTTCAGAAATCTGACTGCACTAGCCTACTCGCCTCAGCTCAGCGCATCTATCCCCTGGATCAGAATTTCAAAATTTGAAGTTTGAAAAATTAGGGTTTCCTCATAAAACCCTAAGTTGCAGTTGCAGTTGCAGTCTCAGAACCAGTTGCAGTATCAATTGCAGTTGCAGTCGTAGTACCAGTTGTAGTCACCCTTGAAGTTCTTAAGAGTTG
>ML778892.1:569852-580552 GCA_009831015.1 Picea engelmannii
ACCTTGTTTCAGGTCACAGGTGATAACCCTGAGAAAGCTATAGTGAAGGTTGCAGAAGGCAACATATTATATGAGACATGAAGCAGACTATGTACATGACCATATACACTCATGCACCAAAGAAGATGAAGAAGAAGTTATCTCTTGAGATTCAGAGTATCTCATATGAAGATTGATTGAAAGGAGTAGAAGGCTCCAAAGATGACCGAACATTAGAACAGGAAGCAAACCTCGTTTGAAGCCTGACTCAATCTTTCATATTTAGAATTGGTATGCAACACCAAGTATACCCTGTAAGAGATCAGCAGGGATGTGACCTTTGATGTAGATGCAGCGCTCAAGAAATCAAGAAGATGCCAGCTTGAAGAAGTATATGAAGAGGAACTTGTAGCTCCCAGAACTACAGAATCAGTGAGGGAGGTTCCCAGAGTTGCAAAACCAGTAAGGGAAGTCGTAACTTCCCCTGATGAGGAAATTCTAGAAGATCATGACATAGTAGAATTTCAAGAACCTCCTTAGATGACGATCTCCCATAAGAGAAAACCTGCTTGGGCTAGGGAGCTTATTCAAGATGGAGAGAAGTATGGTGTTCCCGAAGGAACCACGAGACAGGTGAAGAGACCTAAGCCATTCTCCAACTATATGGCTTTGATGTGTGATCTGCTTTGAAGAAGCCATTCAGAAGAAAGAATGGGCAGATGCCATGATAGAAGAATATCAATCCATAATAAAGAATGATGTATGGGAAATAGTTCCCAGACCGAAGAGCAAGGATGTGGTATCTTCCAAATGGCTCTTCAAAATAAAACATGTTGTTGATGGAAGTATTGAGAAACATAAAGCAAGATTTGTCGCTCGTGGCTTTTCTCAAAAGGAAGGCATTGACTATGAAGAGACATTCGCTCATGTAGCCATATACACTTCAATCAGACCATCATAGCCCTTGCAGCTAAGATGAAGTGGAAGTTACACCAGATGGACGTAAAGACAACTTTCCTAAATGGTGTCGTCGAAGAAGAATTGTATATAGAGCAACCTCAAGGATTTGAAGTTGAAGACATGAAGTCTCATGTCTGCAAGTTGAAGAAGGCCCTATACAGATTGAAGCAAGCTCCTAGAGCTTGGTATGGCAGGATAGACAGTTTTCTGATGAGCTTAGGCTTTACCAAAAGTAAAGCAGATTCTAACCTCTACTTCAAGGTTATGAACGATGAGCCGGTAATATTGTTGCTGTATGTGGATGACTTATTGTTGCTCATCACCGAATGTAAGAAGAAGCTCGCTTCAGAATTTGAGATGAAAGAGCTTGGCCTAATGCATTATTTCTTAGGTCTTGAGGTATGGCAGAGTCCAAAGAGGATCTTCCTTAACCAAGGGAAGTATGCAGTCGAAATCCTGAAGAGATTTGACATGTTAGAGTGCAAGTCCATGAATACACCCATGGAAACGAAGCTGAAGCTACTGGTCGACACTTCGTCAGAATTGATTGATGCCACGTTGTATAGATAGATCATTGGATCGATGATGTACCTGATGAACACCAGACCATATATTTGTTTTCCCGTGAAGACCTTGAATCAGTTTCTGATAGAACCCATACATGTTCACCTAGTTGTTGCAAAACATGTGATGAGGTACCTTAAAGGTACATTAGATTGTGGTCTCAGTTATGATGGAGATCATGATTTCACATTGAGTGGATACACTTATTCAGATTGGGCTGGAAGTGTCTCTGACAGGAAGAGCACTTGAGGATGTTGTTTCAATTTGGGATCAACCATGATCTCATGGCAGAGTAGGAAACAATCCAATTTTTCTCTCAGTACAACGGAAGCAGAATACATTGTTGCGTGTTCTGCCAGCTGCAAAGCTATATGGCTTCGAAAGTTGTTGACCGGTCCATTTGACCTAGAGATGGAAGCAACCACGATCCTATGTGACAACCAAAGCTGCATAAAGATGACAGAGAATCCTGTATTTCATGACAAGTCAAAGCACATAGAGATCCGATATCATTACATCCATGACATGGTGCAGAGAGGAGCCATAAAACTCCAATATGTTAGCACGGATGAACAGGTTTCCGATGTGTTGACCAAGCCTCTATCTCGTGTAAAGTTTGAGCACTTTCGAGATAAGCTTGGTATAGTTCAAAAGGACCTCCCTCGAAAGGGGGAGTAGTGTTGTGTTGAGATATGCCTAGTACTGTGCTTCCAGCTTAATCGCTGTGATGTAAAGCCAGTCTAGTTGTTGTGTTGAGATATGCCTAGTACTGTGCTTCCAACTTAATCGTTGTGACGTAAATCCAGTCTAGTTGTTGTGTTGAGATATGCCTAGTACTGTGCTTCCAGCTTGATCGTTGTGACGTAAAGCCAGTCTAGTCGCTGTGTTGAGATATGCCTAGTACTGTGCTTCCAGCTTAATCACTCGGACGTAAAGCCAGCCTAGTTGTTGTGTTGAGATATGCCTAGTATTGTGCTTCCAGCTTAATCGTTGTGACGTAAAGCCAGTCTAGTTGTTGTGTTGAGATATGCCTAGTACTGTGCTTCCAACTTAATCGCTATGACGTAAAGCCAGTCTAGTTGTTGTGTTGAGATATGCCTAGTACTGTGCTTCCAACTTAATCGTTGTGACATAAAGCCAGTCTAGTTGTTGTGTTGAGATATGCCTAGTACTGTGCTTCCAGCTTAATCGCTGTGACGAAAAGCCACTCTCGCTGTTGTGTTGAGATATGCCTAGTAATGTGCTTCTAGCTTAATCGTTGTGACGTAAAACCAGTCTAGTTGTTGTGTTGAGATATGCCTAGTACTGTGCTTCCAGCTTAATTGTTGTGACGTAAAGCCAGTCTAGTACCCTGCTTCCAGCTTAATTGTTGTGACGAAAAGCAAGCCGAGTACTTTGCTTCTAGCTTAATTGTTGTGACATAAAACCAGTCTAGTACCGTGCTTCCAGCTTAATTGATGTGATGAAAAGCAAGCCAAGTACTGTGCTTCCAGCTTAATGGATGTGACGTAAAGCCAGTCTAGTATTGTGATTCCAGTTTAATTGTTGTGTTGTGATTACAGCTTAATTGTTGTGATGTGCCAGCTTAATTGTTGTGATGATGTGCCAGCTTAATTGTTGTGATGTGTTGCCAACCTCGTGCTGTGATGATGTGTTGCCAGCCTTTGTGTTGTGATATTGATGCTTTTGATGTTGTATCAGCCTTGTGTTGTTATTGAGGATGAAGATGTATTAGTGTTATACTAATCCATGTCAATGCAGTTGATGATGGTGATGCTACTTCAACCTCTTGTTGAAGATGATGATGATGATGCCACTTCAGCTCCTGAGTTCTTGCTGAAGATGATGATGATGTTACCTTAGCCTCATACCGATGAGGATGATGATGCTACTCCGACTCCATGCTATGTTGATGATTGTCCAGCCTCTGTGTTGTGTTGATGATGAGAAAAACTTCTGATGATTTATAGATACGCCAGTCAGTGTTCCAAGATGATATTGATGATGATGTCCTCTCACCCACCTGATGTTGTTGATGATGTTGTCCTCTCTCTCGCCTGTTGTTGTTATAGAATACCCTTCTTGTTAAGGGGGAGTGTTGAAATAATGTAACTGCAAAGTGTATTCTAATTATTACTGTTGTATTATTCATTAGATCAATCCCCTATTGCGGATTGATCATGTCGGCTATTCTAAAAGACCAAATCCCCTTTTATGGATTGGTCAAAACATAATTGTAATAGGCAGAATAAGAAGTTGGCCCCAGAATATATTAAAGGTGGTTTTAACCACCCAAATTGAGAAGTCGGCCCTGCCAGTGAAAAGACACCTCCACACGTGCCAGAGTTGTATAAATAAGGAGGCTAGCGCCTCATTTAGACACACACTCACTTGTTCATTGAGGAGCAAGTTTCAGAGCTGGAGTTGAGAGAGAGAGAGAGAGGTGCATTCTTGGGAGAGGACTTTCTGTATTTGTTTGAGTTATCTCTTGGCATTGTATTGGCTATCTATAATAAGGAAGTTTTGCTAGGTTTTCTCCCCCATGTGGGTTTCCCAGGATAAATGATGTGTCTCTTGTGATTGTGTATTTCTCAGTGATCCTATCTTATGCTATTGTCATCTAGTGAAATGCAAAGAACTCTAATAATAGCTTAAACCTTAACAAGAGTATCTTCTGCGGGAAGATAAAGAGAACAAAACTTCTTTAATATGGATTAATGGAGAACCAGTTAGTGATCGTGATGCCAGATGACCAAGTGGATTATATTGATGCCTGTTGTTACCCAGTTGATGATGTTGCCCAATTGATGATGTTACCCAGTTGATTATGTTGCCCAACTAATGATGTTATCCAGTGAATGTTGTTACCCAGTTGATGTTGTTACCCAATTGATGTTGTTGCCCAGTTGATGTTGTTGCCCAGTTGATGTTGTTACCCAATTGATGTTGTTGCCCTCTCTCTCTCTCTTGATGATGTTGTAGAATACCCTTCTTGTTAAGGAGGAGTGTTGAAATATTGTAATTGCAAAGAGTATTCTATTTATTTATTATTTATTAGATCAATCCCCTTTTGTGGATTGATCATGTCGGACATTGTAATTGACCAAATCCCCTTTTGTGGATTGGTCAAACCCTAATTGTAATATGCAAATTAAGAAGTCAGCCCCCAGGCAAATTAAAGTGGTTCTAACCACCCAGAAAGACAAGTCGGCCCTGCCAGTGAAGAGACACCTCCTTTCAACGCTTGCCAGTTTGTATAAATAAAGGAAGCCAACCACTCATTTGTTCACTCACTCAGCTCACTCATCTAGTGCGCAAGTATTGAAAGAAGGTGCAATTACCAGTTGCCGGAAGAAGGAAGAGAGAGAGGCACATTGCTTGGGAGAGGATATTCTCTAGTGTTTGGTTTATTGTCTTGGCTATTTTCTGGTTTAGCATCATGGTAGTTTGTCTCTCGTAGAGAGAGAGTTATTCTGGAACTGTACTTGGTTATTGAATCTATATTAAAGAAGTTTTGTTGGGTTTTCTTCCCCTTGAGGGTTTCCCAGGATAAATGTGTGTGTACTCTTGTGATTGTGTTTCTCTCAGTGATCCTATCTATGCAATGGTTATCTAGTAAATTGAAAGAAACCTAATAATAGCTTAAACATTAACAATTATTACATTACTATATTATGGATTGGTGGAGGAGAAATTTGAATTACTTGAGGGGGGTGCTTTTGTGCTATTTGAAGATCCCACTTTGGATATTATTGGCTTAGGAAAAGGTCAAATATCACACCATTATGAGAAGTTTGGTTTTTGGTCAATTTTACAGGGTTTGGATCATTTTGATGCATTCTAGAAGGTTAGTGGTTGATGAGTTGGTTGGAGATGAGTTGGCATGATTTTTTTATGCAATTATTAATTTAGTTACTTCATCATGGAGTAATCATTCCACCTATTATTAAATTACTATATTATGGAGAGGTGGAGGAAAAATATGAATTACTTGAGGGGGATGCTTTTGTGATATTTGAAGATCCTACCTTGAATATTATTGGCTTTGGAAGCTTTTTGGATGGTGGCCCTTATTTATTTATGGACTTAGATTGATGGTATATTCATGTCCTATTTTTGGCATGTGCATATAATTAATGGAGCCTAGAGATGAAGCACTCCACTTGAATTATTATTGGAGGGGATTGTTAGTTGCCTAATACACACCTACAAACGTGGAGAAGTCTCCAATCAACTTGGTGTGTCCTTGGAGGCACAAATATGAGTCTAGACCCATTGCCACCTCAATCTAGACTCCTTCCATCTAGGCCCACTCCTAGGGAAGCCAAAGGGGTAGACCCTATTAAACTATGTGAAAGATTTATTAAATTTCTAGGAGTTAATTAAGTTATGGATTAAGGAGACCCAACCCAATGACAAGCAAACAATGCAAGATGCAAATATTTCAATGACAAACAAATCCTTTATTTTGCAAAATAACAGATAGACTAGTGCCTAAAGATTACCAAGTTTCACTTATTGAGATATGCACACTAAAAAAAAGTTTCTACAGCTTGAAATAAAGTATGGAATATCTACACAATGAATTAAACAATAAGATGACTTTACACTTAAGACAATTATTTTCCAAAGAATAAAGAATATATCAAATAAAGAATGCTTTGACATGTAAATAATAACATGAAAAAACTAGTTGAAAATGAATGAAATGTAAGTGCTTGAAAGTAAATTACATGAAAAGGAAATTGCAACACTTGAAAAGTAAATGTATTGCGATGTGAGTAGGTTGATTTTAATAAATTTTAGGTCTCTCTTTAACTTAGGGTAATTAGATGTGAATTGCAAGAATCCTAAACTATGTGACTACCCCAAGTTCCTTATCCTTTAACCAAGAGGAAGTGTAGTGCACTCAACAACAGAACTGTTAGAAAAATGGGTGTGCTCATTTCACCATAGACAATATAGAAATATTGTCACCTAACCATAGGCACAAAGGCCACCTCCAAGCACCTTAACCTTGACAAACAAAATAATTCCGGAAGCAGACCAATAGCCAACCAAGGCTAGCGCACCAAGCAAGGATAACCAAAGACCAAGCAGAAAGTCCAAATCAATAACCTAAGACAAAGTCACTATTACAACAGTTGTAGTTCTCCTTCACTCATGCACACTTCTTGTCCTTATGCAGTCGTGAGTGAGTGACAAATGAGATCTAGCACCCTTTATTTATACTACTCCATCTTAACTGAATGGGCTGACTTCTCTTCATGGGGCCTAATAACTCAATATTAATTTATTCTATTAAGTTGACTTGTCTTCTAGGGTTATTATCCAAAGCTTTAGGGTTTCTCTTGCTTCCCAGAATATTCTAGTCTCGTCAAAGGTTACATGTGGAGGCTAATACCTCTCGCACATACCATAATATCAACACTCCCTCCTAGCTAGGGAGGTTTTAAAGGCAACGGTCAAGAGCAAAAACAAGCCATTCAATCGATAGCATCATCATAGCCACACAGGCTATCTCATGATCAAATCACGAGCACAATCATCGCTATCCAACTAGATAGTCTCGAGGGCAATCAGAACAATTCCATCCAATAGAACACCACTGTGTTTATACATAGTAGTATACAACTACTATCCAGTGGTACACAACCACTCCTAGTAGCTCATTGCTACTAACCAGTGACACACAGTCACTACTAGTGGATCACATCCACCATAGTAGCATACAACTACTGTCCAGAGACATATAGTCTCTACAATAATCATATTATCTGATATCAACAATATCATGATACAAACTGAGTCATCTAGGCCATTCTTCCACTCACATCTGTGAGATATGGAAGAACATCTACCCTTAGAAAGTAACACATCATCCATGGGCTATCTGGACTATTCTTCCCAAGCATAGAAGAATCACTGTCCTTGATTTCTTAGCCTCGAAGATTCACCTAACTGGGTCATTCCTCCGGCACTAATCATAGTGCAACCTAGAGAGAATGAGTTTGCCCTAGGGAATTCATGTCCCTGATTGTTGAACCTGGACCATTCACCTAACTGGGCCATTCCTCTAGCACTAATCATAGTGCAACCTGGAGAGAATGAATCTACCCTAGAGAATGACTGTCCAGACCATTTCCTAAGGAAATGACTGTCCTCCTCCAACCTCCAAAATAAACCATTCTTCAAAACTGCTCACAACTGTGAACTTTGAAAGAATGATTGCCCGACGAGGCAGACCATTCTACTTGACCACTACTCAGAGTGACTGCCAAGAATAATGATTGTCCTAGACCATTCCCCAACATTGGCCACAAGGCAAATCGTTGTGTATGGTACATCAACAATCTATCGGACCATTTTCATTACGAAAATGATTGTTCGATTTGGACCATTTTCATTACGAAAATGATTGTTCGATTTGGACCATTTTCCAAACTGGAAAATGACTGTCTGTCATAAATCTCAAACTACTTTCCGGACTGGAAAGGAATTGCCCAACCTAGACCATTTTCCAAATTGGGAAATGACTACCCATGAATCAATAACATATCAGTGCTCCCTCCCAACCTAGGGAGCCATCTCTTCCCTTTCAACTAAGGTTGGTATCTCCATGAGCTCCATCTTGTCCCTTAAGTATGCAAACTTTATCCTAGACAAAGGCTTTGTCAATATATCTGCTACCTGCTCATTTGTGGAGATATACTAGAGTTTCACTTCTCCTTCCTGGACTTTATCATGAATAAAGTAGTATTTGATCTCAATATGTTTCGACCGGTCATGAAACACTGAGTGTTCTTATAGCCTCATACAACTTTGATTGTCACATTATATTATGGTCGAATCTGGTACCTGATCAAATAATCTAGAAATCAACTTCTTCAACCATACTGCTTTGGTACATGCTTCACATGCTGCGATATATTTTGCTTCTGCTGTGCTGAGTGCGACAGACTTATGTTTCCTGCTGGCCCACGATATCATAGCAGAGCCCAAACTGAAACACATCCCTGAAGTACTCCTTCTGTCTTCTGCACTCCCTTCCCAATTTGAATTTGTGAATCCATGAAGTTGTATATAACTGGATGAGGTGTATCTTAAACCATTGTTTAACGTCCCACAAATATATCTTAGAACATGCTTTGCAGCTATCCAGTGCTCATGTCTGGGTTCCACATGGAATTGGATTAAAGTGTTTACAACAAAGCAAGTATCTAGTCGAGTATTCACTAGATACATCAATGACCCAATCAATTTCCGATATAGGGACGGGTCTACTRGATCAGAATTTGAGTCTCTTACTTTTCTTAYATTTGTGGTCATAGGAGTGGCCATGGATTTGCAATCCATCATTCTAAATTTCTGAAGAATCTTCACTACATACTTTCCTTTTCCAAGGAAGATTTCACCATGTTTCTGCCATACTTCTAGTCCCAAGTAATASTGCATGAGACAAAGATCTTTCATATTGAACTCAGAAGTTGATTCCTTCTTACACTGGGTGATGAGAGACTCTGCACCTGTCAAGAATAAATCATAGACATACAACAGTAGAATCACAGGTGCATTGTTGACAACCTTGTAGTACAGATTTGGATCTGCATGACTCTTAGAGAAACCAAGTCTTATTAAGTAACTGTCAATTTTGGCATACCAAGCTCTTGGAGCTTGCTTGAATCCATACAAGGCTTTCTTTAATCCGCAAACATGAGTGTCTCTAGGATGCACCTCAAAACCTCGAGGTTGTTCAATGTATACTTCTTCTTCAAATTCTCCATTGAGAAAGGTTGTCTTTACATCCATTTGATGTAAACTACATCCCATGGAAGCAACAAGAGACATAATGGCTCTAATTGAAGTAAATTTGGCAACATGAGAAAAGGTTTCGTCATAATCTTCTCCCTCCTTCTGGGAGAACCCTCTAGCCACAAACATTTCCTTGTATTTATCTATGCTTCCATCTACTGCATGTTTGATCTTGTAGACCCATTTTGAAGTTACCACTGATTTTTCTTTGGGTATAGGCACAATTTCCCATACATCATTTTTCATGATGGACTGGTATTCTTCTGTCATGGCTTTTTTCCATTGTTTCTTTTGAACTGCTTCTTCAAATGTGGTGGGTTCTTCATTTATAAGTTTTGTCATACATGTTGCATAGCTGGAGAATCTTTTGGGCTTCTTGCTTTCTCTGAAAGTGCCACTTGGAGCTTTGAGTCTTTATGCTTCTTGTAGAGTAGCTTCAAGCCAAGCTGGGCATTTTCTAGTTTTGGGTACAATGACTGATTCAATAGGTTCACATGGTTGCATTGGATGATCAAGTTGTTCTGGTTCTTCATTCTGACTTTCTGGAAGACAAGTGCTTTCTTCTTTAGGCTCTTCATATTCTTCTTCCATGGATTCTTCTATAGATTTATTGAAATCAATCTTCTCATTGAAGGTCACGTCTCTACTGACTTCAATCTTGTGTTGTTCTGGAATATAGATTTTGTAAGCTTTGGAGGATTCACTATATCCAACAAATATGCCCTTCTTTCTTGAGGGTTCTAGTTTCTTCCTTTTATCCTTCGGGGATATGAATGTAAACAAGGCACCCAATGATTCTTAAGTGTTCCATATTAGGTTTCTTACCTAAGAAGGCTTCTTCTAGAGTCATATTCTTCAATATGCGGTGGGGACTTTTGTTCTGAACATATAGTGTTGTCATGGCCGCTTCTCCCCATAAATACATGGATAAACCTTGATCATTCATTAGTTCCTTCAGGGTTTCTTCAATGGATCTATTCTTCCTTTCTGCTACACCATTTTGTTGAGGATTATGAGGAACAATTAGCTCTGTGTTGATTTGCAAAGGGAAAGAAATTCCTTGGATGTGTATTCTCCTCCATCATCTATTCTCAAAGTCTTGATTTTCTTGCTTGCGAGGTTTTTTATTTATGCTTTGAATTCTTGAAACTAGTTGAAAATGTTGAAATAATGTAACTGCGAAGAGCATTCTTATTATTATTTTGTTATTGGATTAATCCCCATTGAGGATTAATCATGTCCGTAATTGTATAAGGACCAAATCCCCTTTTGCGGATTGGTCATCGGACAATTACAAAGGACAGAATAAGAAGTCGGCCCCAACAGTTATAATGGAAGACCCAGAATTAATTAAAGGTGGGTTTACCCACCCAGAGTGAGAGGTC